>OW679201.1:121831907-122116026 GCA_940337035.1 Agriotes lineatus | reverse complement strand
TCGGAGTCCCATTTTTTTTGGGACACCCTGTATAATTGTTATCCTTGAATTTATTTATTTACTTACATCTTACATCAAAACAAACTAAAAACTTTTGGTTTTGGTGAACGGTGCATGTAGCTAGAAGATTTAATTATCAAAAAACCTTCAAGAGTGATAAAGTATTAGGTTACTATAGCTAACAAAACATAAAAATTAAACATTTTTAGATAACGATTACGAATCGACACGACACTAATGATAGTTGCAACTTGCAAGAAAACTCTACTAAATACAACTATATGACAATAATTTTTATTGAAAATAATTGAAAAAGTAATTGATGCTGTACAATTACAATTACTAAGTAATTGGTAACTGAATTACTATTTCCTGTGAGTAATTGAATCTCTGGTAATTAAATTACTACATTGGGCGGTATTTGGTAATTAGTAATTAATTACTTTTTAAAAGTAATTTGCCCAGCTCTGTAAACAAGTACTAGAGTGTGGCGCTTCTGTCTTTGACTCGACAGACCATGAACTTGCGTACTGCACTGTGCTGTTTGAAAGTATAACAAGGGGGTGTAAATATAAAGATATTCGATCATATAAACGCTTCAATGAGGCCGATTTTCTTGAAGATCTAGCGCATTTGCCTTTATCTGAGTTAATTGATATGAGCAGTGTTAATGACAAAGTTGATCATCTTACAAAACATATTAATAGTCTCTCTGATAAACACGCACTTTATACTTCTTGCCGTTTTACAAAAAAACCTGCTTCATGGATCACGCCTAACATTAAATTAATGATGAATCTCCGAAATAAAGCTCTAAAAAAATTTAAACATACTAAAAATCAGTCTCATTGGAATTAAAAAAAAGCATTTTTTGAACATGAGTTATAAACTATAGATAGTAAAGTTCTTTGGCAAAAGCTCTCAAAATTTAGCATCAACTCTAAACCTAATGCAGAGATGCCGCCGTCGCTGAAAGATGCAGACAAATTAAATTATCTTTTTATCACTTCAGTACCTAATGTGATTAATGATACCCGCCCTACCGTAAACTTCTATAAACATAATAAATTATATTATTAGATCACAATATTCTGTTTAATTTTAGCACAGTTAACGAAGACCAGGTCTTAAAAATAATAAATATAATCAAAACCAATGCATCTGGTGCGGATGGTGTCAACATTAATATGATTAAATTATGTCTGCCATATGTTCTAAGATATATTTGTCATATTATTAATTTTTGTTTAGTTAATGGTGTATTCCCTAATTCTTGGAAACTAGCTTTAGTGACTCCTGTTCCGAAAATTAATAATCCTGAAGAATTTAAGCATTACCGTCTTATCAGTATTCTGCCAGTATTTTCAAAGATTTTAGAAAAGTAATGGTATTGCAAATCACAACCTACTTAGAAACATACAATATATTACCTGATACTCAATCAGGATTTCGTTCGGGGTATTGTTGTAGTTCTGCACTTTTGAATATTATTGAAGATATCCTGTCTGCCTATGATCGAAATAAGTTGACCCTTCTTGTTCTACTTGATTACAGTAAAGCGTTTGACACATTTAATCATGAAACTTTAATCGCAGTTCTGAATTATATCGGTTTCAGTGCTGCTCCACTGGCTTTACTTAAAGATTATTTGAATAATAGGAAGCAAATTGTTCAACTTGATCAGCATTTTTCCTCTCCTTTGCGATTGACGTCAAGAGTGCCTCAGGGTTCCATATTGGGTCCTCTACTATATACCATCTACACAGCTACCTTTGCTAAACAGTTACAATTTTGTTCATCTCATCAATACGCAGACGACACTCAAATATATTTATCCTTCAAGGATGGAGACGTTCTTTTAGCTTGTTCTCAAATTAGTAATGATCTGAAGACTCTGTCAGAAACATCTAGAAATCATTCTTTAGAAATTAATGCCTCGAAAACTCAAGTAATTTTATTTGGACCACTTCATCTTAGGCGAGCTGTCTCTCCACAGGTTTCTGTTGTTGTGGACAACCAATCTGTTGCTGTGGTTGATGTCATTAAGAATTTAAGCTTGACTATTGATAAGGATCTTAATTTTTCGGAACACGTTGTACAAATTCTTAAAAAATCTTATGGCTTACTTAAAGCTTTGTATCCCTATAGACACTTTTTATCAACTAAGACTAAAGCTGTGCTGTGTGATTTACTCGTGCTTTCCCATTTGAGTTACTGTGATGTGGTATTTCGGCCTTGCTTGAGCGTTGTAGATAAAAATCAATTACAACAAGTGCAGCAATCCTGTCTGCGTTACAGCTTTTGAGTGAGAAAGTATGATAGTGTGTCACATAAGGAAATGGGACATTTCGCCGCGGCCGTTTCGCCGCCGACGTTTCGCCGCGGCCGTTTCGCCGCGAGCTGCCGTTTCGCCGCGGACATTTCGCCGCGGACATTTCGCCGCGGGGTGCCGTTTCGCCGCCGACGTTTCTCCAAGAAATCTATACATATGAAATTACTTAAATTCTTGCTTCCCATTATTTTTTATAGCAATTTTTTATTTAGATCTCTCTAATGGACAAACGTTTATTTAAACCAATACGAACCATTAAATACCCTTAATTTTATCATAAAATTGGTTCGGTTAAATGTCTCATTTAGCATAAATTCTAAAAATCGCACTTGCCATGATTACGTAAAACGTCAAAAGAGAACAAACAAGTGACAGATTATTCTGTTTTACGAAATCATGGCAAGGGAGATTTATTGAAATTGTGTGGAATTAGACATTTAAGAAAACCTGTTTTATTATAAATTTCAAGCTATTCAATGGTTTGAATTGGTTTCAATGAACGTTTGTCCAATAGAGAGTCAGTATTTAAGCAAAAATTTCCCACAAAAAAGAATGGGAAGCAGGAATTTAATTGATTTCGTGAATACATGTATTTTCTTTATGGAACGTATTCAAAGTCAGCACCCTGTATACCTTTTCAACGAACTTTTTGCTGCACCTTGCAGCTCGAAGCGAAAACCATGCAAAACTAGCAACCCAGTGAGACAAATGTCTCATTTAAAAAAACAAAAAAGACCGTTTTTCATATAGAACGCCTATTAAATCAAACCACACGTACGTATACGACGTCATTGTTGGTAGCAAACTACCATTCGCATTCGCCTTGATAAAATTTGCCTAGAATTCACGTGAACGACGCCGTTCGAAATATTCTGGAAGTTGTCAAAGTGGTTGCCTAACCGACCGACGGATTAAGGGGCTGAAACAGCGTCTCGGGCGCATTTTTCGTGCCAGCAAAATGGTCACCTTTTGTGAATTATTATAGGTAGGATAACTTCTACATAGCAAAATTTTTTCCGTGTAACGTAGAGCATTATCTAAGAATTTCTGAGTACTAATCCCCGTCGGAAGGAGTGTAGCTTACGGGCAACCAGCCATTAAGTTAAGTTACTTCAGCGCTAATCCTCGACCCTGCAAAATAGGGATTACCAATTACAGGTATACCCGTTCTAGAGTTACCCGCGCTTTCTGTGAAAATACATTCCACAAAGTTTAAACCCTGTTAGGAAGGGGTAGACATTAGAGAAAATAGCAGTGTACTGAGCTTTGCTTGCTAATGAATCGTTATCATTTTTACTGTAATCGCAGCAGTGTTACGGTGTGCTAGCAACAATGGAAAAAACAAGTTCAATTCGTGGTAAAGAGAAATTAATAGTTGATGGTTTTACGTATGTTTTTGACAAATTAAGTGGTGACGGGAGGCGAAAATTTTGGAGGTGTGAAAGGAGAGCGAGATGTAAAGCCAGAGTTCATACCGAAGGGGATACTGTTATTCAGAAGCTTGGTGAGCATCCTCGTGACAGTTCTGCCGCCAATGTTGAAGCTAATAAAGTGGTAGTGCAAATTAAAAAACGTGCAAGGGATACAGTAGAGTCTCCTGTTTAAGTGATCAACGAATGCATAATTGGTTTACCAGAAGCTGCCGAGGCTTCACTTCCGAGTTCTGCAGCACTAAGGAAGGTCATCAGCAGAGAGCGAAAACAAGTACATGCCGCCCCTGCATGTCCAGCATCTCTAGAAGAATTGATTTTGCTGCAAAAATACACGGTTTATGAAAGCCAGCCAGGGCAAAGTGTAATTTTTCTAATCTCAGACAGCGGTCCTGGCGCAAACCGTATTCTAGTGTTTGGAACTCCACATAATTTGGAAATTTTAAAGGAATCAAAAGTTTGGTTTGTTGATGGGACATTTAGTATAGCGCCCCCCTTGTTTGCTCAAATATTTACAGTTTCTGCAGAAAAATTAGGTGGAGTACATCCAGTGGTGTATGGATTACTACCAAACAAGCAACAAAGAACCTACGAACAATTCTTCGAACTTTTAAAAGCAGCTCAAGCAGACCTCAACCCAGAAAGAGTTTCGTGCGATTTTGAAATGGCAATTATTAATAGTGTAGCAAGCACTTTTCCGAACGCTAGAGTAAATGGTTGCTTATTCCACTTAAATAAAAACATGAGAAAACATTTGAGAGACCTGCATTTAATCAATGAATACAATAACAATGCAGAATTTGCCCTTAAAGCTAGAATGGTTACTGCACTAGCATTTGTTCCAATAATAAACTTAGATGAAGCAATTGATGCTTTAGCAGAAGAATTGCCAGAAGAATTGCAACCACTCTTGGGATGGCTGGAGGACAATTATGTGGGACGACTAAACCGTCTCGGAAATGGAAGACGAAGGCCGCTATTTAAACCAGAAATATGGTCTGTATATAACAGGGTTCTAAATGGGGAACATCGAACGAATAATTTTGCGGAAGCAAGTCATCGTCGAATCCAGTGCGAATTAAGTATGGTACATCCCACGATATGGAAGTTCATTGATGGAATTAGAAAAGTCCAAAAAGGCAGAGAAGTCTACTATGAACACTTGGTGGCTGGACATCCGCCGAATGTTAAATTACGGAAATATCGCGCAGCTGATGAACGGATTTTAAATATTGTTCAAGACTATCAAAATCGTGACATTCTGACATATCTCCGCGGTATAGCGCATAATTATTACGATATGTAATTTAATTGATTGTAATTTAGTTTAATCATTTAATGTAACTTGATTTAATGTAATAATTTTTATAGAAAACAATTAAAGACGTTATTATTATGCAACTAGTTTTTTTTAAGAAAAAATTATTGCTCTACAATCGGGTCTGCCTTAAATTTCTTCATTTAGCTTTATTCATAACATATAATTTAATTTTTCATTATGTATCCAAAACAATAATTAAAAATTGTGGAACTATGCAGTTTCGAACTTTGGTGCATACCAGACAGCTGAAATTATTTCAAATTATAAAACAGTTTCATAGAACAGTTTTTCAAGTATACAAGGGTGTCTTTGCATTTAGTGCCTTTAGTATTCAAAAAATAAATTAAAAGGTGGCGGCGAAACAGCCGCGGCGTAACGGCCAGCGGCGAAGTGTAGTAGACCCTGTCACATAAGCTCAAGGATGCTGGCTGGTTGTCTACACACAATAGGAGACTTCTTCATGCAGCTTGTATGTTCATGAAGATATATCGTAATAGATGTCCTACTTATTTGTATTCAAAAATTGATTTTAGGTCTGTTTCACTTAATGTCAATATGAATCTTCGCCCTACATCTCTTGTCACCATACCTTCCCATAGAACTGAGAAATATAAATCTTGTTGCACTTATCAAATGTCTAAAGTAATTAACTCGCTCAAACCTGAATACTTTTATTAAGTTTTGTGGAATTGAAGAGAAAATATAGAATGCATCTCCGTTCTCTGCAAAACATAAGTTGACTCCTTATTCTATTTTGCCCAAGGTTAGGTGGTAGAGCGACGTTTGCTGAACCTCGCCTTGTGATAAATTTTTGTAAATACCAACAAATTGAATAAAGTCATTATTATTATTATTATTATTATTATTAATATAAATATGGTGTGTTACGCGGACGATGCAATACTTATGGCAAGACAGAAGACGACCTACAAAGACGTCTACATTGACTAGTTACAACATGCAGAAAATATAATATGTTTGTACCAGAAACAAAAACAAAACTCAGAAATCATTAGCCTATGGTGCCGAAACCAGAGCAAATACAAAAAGAACAAAACAACTCTTACGGACTGCAGAGATGAACACGCTTAGGACCATTGTGGGAAAGGCTAAAATGGACAGAATACGAAACCAATATATTAATATCGCCGATATAGGAAAATTTGTGAAGAGAAGGCGCAAAGAACGGAACGATCATGTAGAAAGAGCTGACGACAACAGATTGATAAGGATAGCGAAGAACTCGAAATCTTTAGGAAAGAGAGGACCAGGAAGACCACTACAACGATGGGTGGAAAGCTTGCTAACATCTTCAGCAGATTCGCCATAAAATTATCAGAAGGGTGAAGAGAAACAGGTTGTCAAACCTACAATAAAGAAGAAGAAGATAATTCCAATAATAATTCCACATTTCCGTTCCTCTCTCCAACTCTCTGTTTTTTTATTATTTCTTCGAAGCCGTTATTGTCTGCTCCAATTTGGACATCTCTCATCAAGATCACAACGTTTTCTTTGGGGGTGTTCCTAATCACACTGTGTAATTTGTCATAAAATTTTTCTTTTTCTTCATAGTTTGTTACTTCTGTCGGCGCATAACATTTTAGTAGTGTTACTTTCTTCTTCGTTCTTGTGTTTATTCTCATTGTAATGATTCTCTCATCTGTCGGTTTCCACTCGATCATTGCTTTGCTTGCCCTCTTATTTATAATTAATGCCCCATTTTGGTGTCCGTCTTCTTGCCCTGAGTAAATAATTTTGTGGTCTTCTAGCAGTGTTGCCCCTGCATGGCACCATCTTGCTTCGCTAATTCCTAGAATTTCTGTTCCATATCTTTTCATCTCTCTTATTACTTGTATGGCTTTTTTCGCTTGATATAGGGTTCCATGTTCCTATTTTTTTTGTGGTTCTTTTTTGACAAGTATTTCTTGTTTCCTTCACTATTTATTTAATTTTTCATGGACAGTTTCGTTTCTGCGTAGCCATTGTCATTGTTTTTTTTTAAATTTTGGCACAGCCATTATTTATATATTTGGTTATGCAGACGATAAATGAAAATTTTGAAGAACAACCCCTGAAGTGCAAAATTTAGAAAGTGCAGCTACAAAATGGAAAGCAAAAACTAGATAATCTTGAACATTACTCTCGCAGGAGCTGCTTTTGTGTTTTTTGGCATTGAAGAGAAAACCAGAAAAGATTCCGAAGAACTGGTATTGGAAGTTTGTAGGAAAAAAATGGGATTAAACATCAAATCAGATTTTATCGACCGCTGTCCTCGAGTAGGTCGAAATAACCCTGACGTCAAGAAATGTAGAGCCATCATTTTAAAATTTACTGGCTACAAGTATCGTAATAGTAATTTACGATACAGGTGACTAAAGATGCTTTACGCATGTGTATCGTACAATATTTTATCTACGATAGAATCTAGAAAACACGGTAAATATAAAAAAAATGTAAATGTAAATTAGGATTACCAGCAACCGGTCGTAATTTTGGGTGTTTTAAAAATTTTAACTGTACTGACAACGTACCTAATGAAATATTTTAGACACGTTACTACTGGCGACGTAAACTAATGAAATCATGTTATTAAACAGTAGTTTTACAAACTTAAAACTGCCAACTAAAATGCAGTTTTACACACTATCGTAGATAAATTAATTTATGATATTAAATCAAAGTTAAAAAACTCCAATATATATGTGCATAAAGGTTTATAACAAAGCCCAGACTGGAATTGCTTCGTTCATCGATTAAAAGATTCGGCCGGCGGCAAGTGTGGACAGCTGATGGATTTATATACGCCAGCAAAAATATTAAGAAATACCATTTGCGATTCTTCTGATTAATATTATGCATATAATGCATGCGTCATATCTATTGTTACCAGTGGTGTGGTTTTATATTAACTAAGTTCGCTGGATGCAACTTGAAACGCATTATTTTTCTTGCGTGCTTTGTTTACACAACTCGTTCTTTAATTTATCTTTTTGTTTATTGTTACTTTTATTTTTGTTTATTAACTTTGCGGTGGTAACAGGTAATAAAAACAGGCAAATATGAATTGAGATCTATGCAAGACCTGGGCACATATGGCGGAGAGGACTGATGCTATAAGTACGCTCAACAATTTATTTGAAAATAATGTAAATAAAATAAATTTCAACATATTTCATATGAACATACGTATTATGCAGAGAAACTTTGACGAGTTAACTCTATTGTTACAAAGCTTTAAGTAAGTTTAATTGCGATATCTGAAACATGGGATATTATATTAACGACGTATGTGATTTTTCACTATAAGTATTACATTTTTTATAATGAAGCATAATTATATATGCGTGAGGGTATAATACCAAGTATTAATAACTTTAGTTACACAGACGTAACATTTACTAACATACAATTTACATTTAATATCAACACATACTCATTGGCGTAACCAGGATTTTTGGCTGGAGAAGGGTCCCTCCCCGGTAATTTTTTAAATTTGATAATTGCTTTAATTTGTATAAGCAAGTGTTAAGATATTTTTACCTCTATTTTCCTTTGGTTTTTAGGCAGCGAGCCGAATAATGCGTAAATTCCAAACCTTGAAATAGACGGGAAACGCATATTTGGACCAGGCATCGACGTATATCGTAAAATTTATTGCACATAAATATATACATCCTGCGTATATGTTTAACAATGAATAAATAAATGTTTAGTGAAACAATTATTTGCATTGGTTTATTGATGTAAAAAATATAATTAATTTTTTAAGACATACCCGGCGCGGCGCCAGCGTGAAGGTTAAGCCAACTGAAAACCAACAATCGGAACAGTTCTCTGTGGAGTAATGAGCAATTGGTCGGTAGCTCTTTTTTCGCAGTCGCGAGCGTCGCGGTTCAAATCCCTCCGGTGACGGATTGTAAGATATTTTTACTCCTAACTTATTTTCATTTTTAAAATTATTTAGTGTCACAAAGCCGACGAGGGAAGTTTTGCGTAAAGCCCTTTACAGATTTTTTATACTGTTATAATGCTATATGTCTAAGTAGTATATCAATAATTATTTCTCGGTTCATAAACAACATGCAAGAATGTATATTATACTACCTATCTCAATTTAATGAAGAAGGTACAATGGCGAACAATAAATTTAGGCCGGCCTGTCATTCGCTTGGCGCTGTTTATGTTGGTGGCACTGTAAGTCTATGTAAAATTCGAGGTTAGCAGGTTAAGTTTTGAGTCAGTTTTGACACAAACTGACGCAAAACCTAACCTGCTAACCTCAAAGTTGGTCAAAATTCATAACTTTGTTAATCGACATATTTTCGAAATATTCCCAAACAGGTCAACTATTATTTTTTAAAAACGCACTTTTCGGTATTAAAGGATATTTATTTGATCTTGAACTCTTCCGAAAGTGACACCAACTTTTATTTCAAATAGCGACCCCTATTTTTTGCACATATTTTGAAAAAACTTTTTATTTGCTAAATGGAAATTAAAAATGTTATAATTTTATAACACGATTTAAAAAAAAAATCACATGAATGTGAAACAATTTTTATTTTATTTTCATTACTTGGTTATTTTCCGTAAAGGTAGATTTTATTTCTAACAACGATTTTGTGATAAGATTTATATTCCATTTTTATAATTGTAGGCATACTTTTATGAAAAATACCTAAATAAATAAAATAAAATAAAAATTGTTTCACATTAATGTATTTTTTTAAATAATCTTATGCAATTATAACATTTTTGTAATTTCCATATAGTAAATAAAGTAGTTTCAAAATATGTGCAAAAAATAGGGCTTGCTATTTAAAAAAAAAAGTTGGTGTCACACCGGAAAAAGTTCAAGATAAAATAACTTTAATGCGAAAAAGTGCCGTTTTAAAAAATAAAATTGAACTGTTCGAGGATTTTTTGAAAATATGTCGATTAACAAAGTTCTAAGTTTTCTGCAGAATATTATCACCACTCGTATAATAAACCTGCACGTACCGCTGCAGAGGAATGACATAGAAATAAAAGGTGATATTTACGAACACATGGAAAATATCTTAAACACGTTAACCAAGTATGATATGGAGCTAATAATAGGAGATTGCAATGCGCAAATTGAAAGAGAGGTCACGTGTAAACAAGTTGCAGGAGGAAAAAGTAAACACGAGAAGATGAAAATGGGCACATTTTAATCGACTTTGTGATTGAACACAAGATGAAAATTATGATTGACACATTTCGATTGGTAGAACATTCAGAAAATAACTTGGATCTCACCAGACTGCAGGATCCGTAACCAAATATATCATGCATTAATAGAGAAGAAATATTCAAGATCAGTGAAGAATGTTGGAAGTTAGTCAAGATCTTGATAGTTTAGGCATTTATATTTGGAAATTAATATTTTTGATGTAAATAGATAATTTTTAATTTTAATAACTGATGTGTTAAATTTTAAATGCGTATTATGATCCAAGACAATACAATTAATTTTGAAGCTTAGTTCAATTTTGTTGTAAGTGTCCAGTCAAACCAGATTATCTTGTCATTATTTTAAAAACTTTACAGAAATATTTTGAAGGTACTTGAAAACCTATTATTAAAGTAATACGATTATAGTGTTGACAATTATTGGTTATAAATATAAAAGGTCGGATAAGGAAGAATTGTTATTGTGAATATACCCATTAGACTGAGAGGAAGATTTTCATTGCTTTGAGCTAGAGCTAGTCGTGGATAATAATTATTTGTTTATATTTGCATAAGTGAAATTTCAAATAAGTGATTTTAAAAATCGCCAAAGTGATGATGTTATTAGTTTCATTTGATTTATAAAACACTAGCTGACTCGGCAAACGTTGTTTTGCCCGAAAATAATTTGTTTTTGTGCACACATCGTCTGAATATAAGCCAAATCAGACTATACATACATGTTTTCGTAAATATCTCGACTCCAGCGCCACCTACCGGGTCCATCTTTTGTAAAAATATTTCCTTTCCATGTAACATATATTCTGAATTTGAGCCAAATTCGACCATGAATACAATTTATCGAAATATCTCGACCCCAGCGCCACCTATTGGAAAATGGTTGTTCAGAAAAAGTTTCATCCCAATCGGATCAATGAAGACTGTAATTATAATTAGCATCGTAATGGAATGCACAAAGATTTAAATCAGCGTGCATTGTTCGTCTGGATCGAGCAGTGCGTACCCGAGGGGTTTCCAGTCTTGCTTCCCGTCGCTCGAATCTTCTGTTTCTTTCGTGCTTGAGGTGTAGATCGATTAATCAATTGTCGTTTGGGTGGCGTCATTGATTTGACAGCGAAAGTAATGCTTTGTGACGACTATTACAAATTCGCTTGGAAAAAGCAACGAAAATGTGTGTGATATCACTTGTTATGTCACACATGAAATAAAATGTCGCTATTTGTATTTGATTCAAATTAATTCTGTACTCATACCCCGAAAACAATAGTTGTTCTAATTCAGAAACCTTCGCGGGCATACGCCCAACAACTCACCAAAGTTTCATCGCAATCGGATGAATGGTATAGGAACGTATAAGGGACAAACAAAATCAACATTCATTTTTATATATACAGGGTGTCCCAAAAAGAATGGGACACCGATTAGTCCTAGATTCCTTACGTTATAATAAATCGATTAAACCTAATATAATAATAATAATAATAATAATAATAATGTTTATTGTCCTATAATGCAAAACAAATACATTGTTAACTAACTACTAATAGTAACAACCAAGTATATTAATTAAGGGACAAATGGAAGGGTTCAGCAACATGTAAGGTTACTGATCTACCACCCTCTCAAGCAGACTACTTGCTCATATTAACTAAGTGCGCAAATACTTAATAGCTGATGCAACCCGAAAGCTTACATAATACATATACCAAATTAGCCCATCAAACACCTCCCTCCAACAGTTTATTTTTGTACAATGATTTAAATTTATTTAGTGACTGATCTTTCCATTCTAAGGGTAAATTATTGAAGAATTTGCAGACGTTATATGAAAAACTTCTTTGGTAGATTAAAGTACGATGAGTAGGCATAGTTAATAGACCCTTATGCCTTAGATTAAGATTATGAATGTCTGTTCTATATTTTACTTTACGGCAAAGATATGGTGGAACCCCTGTGATAATTACTTTATAGTACAGAACAGCACAGTGAATATTTCTCCGCTGTTCCATATTAAGCCACTTTGCTTCTTTTAATTTGTGAGTGATTCTCTCATACTTTCTCACGCCGTAAATTAAGCGTAAACAATTATTTTGCACAAGTTGTATCCTTCTACGTTCATCCGCAACAATGCAGTGTGCGTATAAGGTGTCCTCGTAGTTGAAGTGAGAAAGAACGAGTGAGTCACACAACATTATTTTAAGTTCTTTATTTAATATATATCTATTAGCATACAGCAGTTTTAAGTTAGAATATGCTCTTCCTATGCAAGCCCGTACGTGCGTCTTAAATCTTAAGGAATTATCAATAGTAACGCCAAGATTATAAACTTCATCCCTCACGGGAAGGAGCATGTTGTTAAGGTAAAGCTTTATTTTATCCCGAAGTCTAGATCTACTCTTTTTATTACCAAACAATATAACATTTGTTTTATTTGGATTTAAAGATAAAGAATGCTGCATAGAATATTCAGAAAGGTTCTGTAAATCCTCATTTATATTATTTATCGCCTCGTCTAGTTTATTAGTTGGAAACGAAAGATATACCTGTGTATCGTCAGCATACAGATGGTGCTGACAGTGTTGCAGACAGTGGTTTATTAAATTATTTGTGTAAATTGTGAACAAGATTGGTCCAAGAATGGACCCGTGTGGTACACCTGACGACATCTCTGCAGCTTCGGAAACGTTTCCATCCAGATAAACTTTCTGAGTACGTTCTGTTAAGTAAAAATTTACAAGATTGATTGCGGATACGTCCAGTCCTACATAATGCAAAATAGCTTTTAGAATATCAGGATCAAGAGTATTGAAGGCTTTGCTAAAGTCTAAAAGCACTAAGATTGTAAGATAATCTTTGTCATTAGCAGCTAATACATCATCAATTATATTAATTAAAGCTGTTGTACAGCTGTATCCTGATCTAAAACCTGACTGACATTCAGGCAGCAGCTTATATTTATCAATATGTTGCTGTAGTTGAAATACTATTGCTTTTTCCATTATTTTTGACATTGCAGGTAAGATGCTGATAGGCCTTAAATCTTTATATTCTACAGGGTGAGCTTTTTTTGGAATAGGTGTGATTTTGGATTGTCGCCATATTTTTGGAAATGTTTGATTTCTAAAACAGAAGTTTGTTAAATGAGTTATAACAGGCGTAATATAAGGACAGCATACTTTTATCATGTCAATTGAAATATTATCAATGCCACACGCTTTAGTAGTAATACTATCGATAATTTTTGAAGTAACTTTATCTGTGATATCATCGAATTTAAATATATCCTGGTAGGTAGCTTTTAAATTATTACTTCCTTTTACAATAAAGGAAGTATTGGATTCACACCAAAAATTCGAAATTGAGTTTTCAACAGATCTTCACGTTTTAGAGTCCCCTGATCCCAAAAAACATTTTTTTTTCATTGGTCTGTGTGTCTGTGTGTCTGGCTGTGTGTCTGTCTGTGAACAGAATATCTCAAAAACGAAAAGCGGTATGGCGTTCAAACTTCATATATAAGTTTTGTATACTATTTATATGAGACAGCAAGCTTTTGAAAAAAACCGCATAACTGGAAGTAGGTGTTTACTCTTGTGATTTTTCATTTTTTTTCGATTTTTTTTTAAACTTTACATTTTTATTACATTTTGAATGTGTATTGATGTGAGATAGGCGATTTTCCAGTTGAATACTTCTAAAATGGGTTTCTTTTGTTTTTTTCTCTATTTTTTACTTCCTTTTACTACTATAAAGGAAGTATTGGATTCACCCCAAAAATTCGAAATTGAGTTTTCAACAGATCTTCACGTTTTAGAGTCCCCTGATCCCAAAAAACATATTTTTTTTCATTGGTCTGTCTGTCTGTCTGTGTGTCTGTGTGTCTGTGAAGAGAATATCTCAAAAACGAAAAGACGTATGGCATTGACATTTCATATATAAGTTTTGTGTACTATGTAGATGAGACAGCAAGCTTTTGAAAAAAATCGCATAACCGGAAGTAGGTGTTTACTCTTGTGATTTTTCAGTTTTTTTCGATTTTTTCAAAAACGGCTCTAACGATTTTTTTTTAATTTTACATTTTTCTTACATTTTTAATGTGTATTGATGTGAGATAGGTAATTTTCCAGTTGAATACTTCTAAAGTAGGTTTCTTTTGTTTTTTTTTTCTATTTTTTTTATTAACTCCTATTTTAAATAAAACACCCGGTATATTATTACATTTTTGAATTCACCTTAAAATTCTAGAGAAAATTTGTCTCTTCTACTAACACTCGATTTTGTACCGTTTTTGTAGAATTTGTAATTTTTGAAAATTTTTAACAAATGGTTAAAAATTAAAAATGAAATTTTTGACTAATTATAAGATCACTGTAAAAGGAAGTTGTGTGAGTGTATCACACCAGATTTTTTATTAACTCTTATTTTAAATAGAACACCCGGTATATTATTACATTTTTGAATTCAGCTTAAAATTATAGAGAAAATTTGTCTCTTCAACTAACGCTCTATTTTGTACCGTTTTTGCAGAATTTGTAATTTTTGAAAATTTTTGACAAATGCTTAAAACATTTTAAATCAAATTTTTGGCTAATTATAAGATTACTGTAAAAGGAAGTTGTGTGCGTGTATCACACCAGATTTTTATTATAAAAATGTATTAACTCGTTTTTAGAATGATCATTAGTAACAGGAATAGACTTAATAAAATATTGGTCGATTTCATTTACATTCTTGAGATCATCTGGGATGTGATATTGTGATTTGTTATTATATACGTTGAGATTTCTTAGTTCTTGCCACATTTTTAGTTTATTACGATTATTGATGTTTATTTTATATTCTAAGTACGCCTTTTTTTCCAAATGAACAGTTTTATTAGTTACATTCCTCAAACTTTTATAGTAATCCCATTGTTAATTAAATTATTTTTTTTTTAATTTACCAAGCGTCTTGTCACGCAAGGACATAAGTAATCGAAGATTGTCTGTTAACCACGGAATATATTTTTGACGAGGTTGCGATACCTTTAGGGGAGCATGTAAATCAAATAAGTTTAAAATACATTCAGCTGCAGGTGATAAAATATTAACATTAAAGTCACCTAGACAAAAAACATAATCACCCTGTAAAATAGCGTTTGATAATGATTTTTCAAATGGTTCAATAAAATTTTGAAAATTTGAAGATGGAGGCCTATAAACAACTCCAAAGCAATAACATTTTTTATTAAGTGTCATTTTTACCCACAACTGTTCTATATCAGTATCTGAGGGTATTATCGTACAATTAAAAATATTTTTGACATAAATACATACACCTCCTCCTCGTGAAGGACGATCCACACGAAACAAATTGTAATCTTTCAGGCTCACCATATCATTGCGTATTTGAGTTGATAACCAAGTCTCCGATAATGCAAAGAAGGCATAATCATTTACTGCAATATGGTCCTTGAAATCTGAAAAGTGAGCAATCAGGGAGCAGATGTTTAGATGAGCCAACTTAAATATTTTATTGTGCATCAATAAGATCCATGATACCTAAAAAAAATAATTAATAATAATCCTAATGATAAATAACTAAAATCTTATTAATTAACAATGTAAACTAAATTTGTATTTAAGGGCGGTTACAATAGTTACAACCGAATAAAGTCGAACCGCGTTTGCAAACTTATGGCGTGTGTGCGCATTTTTATATATTACGAATTAATACATTCTCCAGCTCAGAGTTTGTAGTGACAATTTTGATACCGGTACCACTTTTTATAAAAATTTTGCCGTCGGATGTCCAAACATTTTTAAAATTGAACCTTTTTACTGCAGTATTATAAAGGTTTAATCTGTTCTTAGTTAGGTCTTCTTTAATTGTGTAGCCGGAGGATTTCAACATCTTTTTATTACTGTACACAAATGCCGCTTCTTATAGCTTAGGAATTTGACTATCATAGGCCTGGGTTTGTTAGACATACCATCTCCATTTGCAGCTTTGCTACCTATTCTATGCGTACGGTCAATGTCGTCCTTGGAAATTTGCAGATTCATTGTATTTGTAAATAAATTTACCACTAAATCTTCTACATTTTCTTGCGCACATTCCTGAAGGCCGAATACGCGAAGACAATTCCTCCTGCTATATTGTTGTAATGCTTCTATGTCGTCCTTTAGCATCTGGTTTTCTTTCTTGAATTCCTCACTTGTTGCTTCCAGGTGTACAATTTTATTTTGTAGTTCTACCTTGGTACAAAGTCCCTTCAGTAAGAAGTTATAGGGCCTTGAAGTTCAATTTCTTATTTCTTATTTTTTTGTTAATTTCCAAAAATATAGAGATATTGATTTGAATTTTGGCATACATGCTTGCTATTATGTACTGCACTAATAATTTTTTTTCATAAATTAGACGTGACTGTAAGAGGCACTTTACCTATCTTTGAAAACTTGTTTTAACTCTAACTTCGTTGTCTGTAAAAAAATTTGAAATTTTGGGTTATTATCTAAGATAGAATTAAAAAGAATAAAAATAATGTACTCTTAGTTCTTAAGCCTAAAACCAACCGTTTACCTTAAAATGCCCATCAAAGGTTTTTGGTTGTCATTAAGCCGTGCAATTATCCAGTAGCCATGATCACAAATACAATGGTGATCTAGTAAAAAACAATGATAAATCAATTAATGACATTAGTGACATAAGAATTTTTTCTTTTATGTTTAAGAAAATGCCGCTACATAACGAATTCTCCAATTCTGAGAGGTTCGTTATGTTGCAGCATTTTCATAAGCACAAAAGACAAAAAAAAATGATGTCACCAACGTCATTAATTGATTTCTTGTAATTGCTTACTAGATTACAATCATTACCCATTGTTTTTGTAATCATGGCTACATCATAATTGCACGTCTTAAGGACAACCAAAAACCTTTGCTGGGCATTTTAAGGTAAACGGTTGCTTTTAGGCTTAAGAACTAAGACTACATTATTTTTGTGATTTTTAATTGTCTTTCAGACAATAATATAAAATTAAAAAAAAATTACAGATAACGAAGTTAGAGCTAAAATATGTTTGCAAGATGGGTAAAGTGCCCCTTATAGTCAAGTCCAGTTTATGAAAGTTTTCGTATTAGTGCAGTACATAATCGTAAATACGAATACCAAAATTCAAATCGATATCTCTACATTTGTGGAAATTAACAAAAAAAATAAGAAATAAAAAATTGATCTTCAAGGCCCTAGAACTTCTTACTGAAGGGACTTTGTACTAAAGTATATTAAGGTTAATCGATTTATTATTACGTAAAGAATCTATGACCAATCGGTGTCCCATTCTTTTTGGGACACCCTGTATAGATAAACTAAAAGATATGAGTTGATTTGATAACAATGGTAAGTCAAGCTTACTATATTGATACCACTTCAATATAATTTGTCATACACACCAAAAAGGGTATATGGCACTGTTAGCAGAACGATGTTACCAGATTTTGGTTTCACTGCGATCCACCTGCCCAAACACTCTAAAAAATTTCGAAAAACGACAAAAAAATATTTTAATCAAAAGTTACTAACGATTTTGAACATTTTCACACACGACAAGTGATATCTCATTGTCAGTATCTACCTAAATATTCCAGGAAGGGTAATATCTGGGGATACGAATTTTATTTTAGTGGCGAGCTTATACTTTAAACTGGAAACTGAGAAAACTGAAGATGTGTCTTCAAATGGCAGAAATACTAGTTACTTTCCTCACTACTGAAGGACATAGTTTACTTGCAAACACTTACTTTTTTTATCTAAATTGGGTAACAAAAATATCATTTTCACAGTCAACGTTAGAAAATAGATTGGCATAACAAAAATAGTTTGTTCAACTAAAGATTATATCCTGACTAAACGTAAAATTAAGGAAGCTTGTATTATACTTAACAAGGATGAATGCCTGTTTCGATAAAACTTGGTTATTGATCGTTAAAATGAAATCAAGTGGTCGTCTATGAAATCGCTAAAATAGATTAAAACGAGGCGTTAAAAAAATAAGTTTTCCTTGTTAACTTTAGTTTTTTTTGTTTTGTTATTGAGTTTGCATTTGTTATGTTAGCAATACGAGTTTAATTGCTAAAACGAGGCGGAGAGCCGAGTTTTGCGGTAATCAAACGAGTACCGTTAAGTACCATAAGCAAACGTGTATTGTTCAATATTTTATCTTCATTAATAAATTCTGGTTCAATGCCTTTTTTATATAAAAAAGTGCGGTAATATCCAATCCATTACCGCACTCAGTGCGGCAATGAAGCTCTTAACGATACTAAAATTAATTTGGTTAATAGTCTGTAACAACATCCATAAAGATAAAGTAATTGAACAACTTGATTTATAGCCATTAACGCAATTATTACTCAATCAAAATAAACCCGGAATGCATAGCTATTGTTTGTCCTTGAGGTTTAGGTACTAACTGAAATAAATGCAAACTCATTTAATCAATCAATTTATCAATTGCTCTTAAAAAATTGTAAATTGGTTCTTCAAATTGGAAAAAAACTAGCAGTCTTGGATTCTCAGAAATTTTTTCTATTTCATTCATCTACAACTCTTTGTTCTTTTCCAAAACCAATTTCTAGTGGGTACTCATTATTAGCTGGCCACACACGCAAAGATCGATCTCCCGGTTGGGAATGCCGCGGTGTACGGTGAAATAAATAATTTGGTTAATTTGGTAGGTTTCCAACATGTCGGAAACAATTATATTTTCCAAAGAATAGATGAATGTACCTCAAACCTATATACCAGACCAATACCATTTGTACTACAATAATGAGTTGTCGTCTACTGCTACTTCAACCCATTTTCCATTGGCTTCTCCAACATCATCATCAAATTCAGATGATGCAGCAACATATTATATGAGCATAGGTAGGGTTGCCATATTTGAAGAGAACAATTTCGGGACAAGATTACAAATTTTTTTACTATTGGAGGAAAGTAATTCATTACTTAAATTTTTTCAATTCTTTTGTTCAATTTCTTCATAGTTAATTTTACAAATGCTAAAAACTAAACACCAAATAAACACATTAAACTATTATTCGCAAAGGACACTAATAATAAGATAAATTTAACAGGAACACTAATACGACGCTTTAATAAAAATGTTAATTGCACAATATGTGGTTATTAATATGTTAGATGCTACCTCTACCATTGATTCACATTTGCATCTGTTTCTGCTGCAGCAGCAGTAGTCTCATTTGGATTCTTGTATCAATAATATTTTTTTGGAAATGTGTTGCTTGCATAAACTCATAAATCTATATCCATTCTCAAATAGTTACGGAAGTCCTCTGGAGTGTGGATCATTGTCCCTTACTTCTTTCATTAAGGGAAGATGGCTTAGTTCTTTTTTGCTTAGCAAATAATTTTTCACTCATTAAGAACGTCGCTTTCGTGTACTACTTTGTTCCATATTTACGTAAATTAAAGCACAACAAGTTTATTTTTCTTTTTAAACATTTTATTTTTTCTGCACCAACTAAGTACCTACTGTATGATCTACAAAAAGCTTAAAAACGTGCAACTCTAACCGTGAACCGTTCGGGAAAGCAACAGACCATGCTTTTGGTTCGATCTGCAAATATATCTGCAGTTGTCGTCCACTAACATACAGTTTAGTGTGGACGGATAAACTCTACAGATTGGCCCGCGGATTTTTGGAGCTGTGCATTAATGGACGACCATGATTTGATCTGTGGCGGTTTTAACCCACCGGTGGATCGATCTTTGCGTGTGTGGCCAGCTATTAAGTAGAGTCCGTTTAAGCGTTTAAGCAGTACATCTCAACCATCTTTGAGGGTACTAAAAGACCTTTCAATAGTACTGATAGAAAAAGGCTGCATTATTAAGATTATTCGGGCAGTTTTGTGGCGGGGAAGATTGTGTTGCCCCCTGTAATTGCTTTATGACTATTTGAAATTTAGAGGAGCATGGCCCCTTCCGCTCTCTGAATACACCCATATTTGTACAATATTTTTATGATTTAGTGCGGCGAAATATCAAAAATATGAATTGCACTTCAATAGATAATAGCTGAGGAAGTGTTTCTATAAACAGTTGTTATAAACAACAAACTAATTATAAACGTTCTCAAATTGATGCAAATACGAATATGCACATATGCTGAAGTAACGCGCATTTTATATCGGAATAATAGTAGTTTATCTAGAGCGAAAAGTGGCATTTTAAAGACGAGAAAGATGTTTACGTCCGAGGCGTCAACCGACGACGGAATTACTTGCGAGGATTTTTAAAAACACTTTTCGTTCGTGGTGAATGCAACGGTTTATTTCATACTGCAAGTTTAATGAATTTTAAATAAAAAGTAAATCATTTCAAATTTCATGTCAACAACTGACGTATCATTTTAAAGTACTTGAACTTTAACATTTTACTTTAAAGTACTAGGATTTTAATATTCCCTTTTTTGTACCATAAATAATCCGAAAAATTTAATTTTTGACATCAGTATGAAATAAATTAATTTTAGCTGCGTCATAATAGAATTAGGATAAAAAAAGTAAACGTCCTCGGGGATTACAATTATAAAAGAAAAATCGCCTTAGTTCAACATTTAACCAATAAATGTAAGTATTACATTCAACGTTTAAGAACTTACTCTTACCAAAAAGCTGTTCGTAAGTGGTTGCAATAACCGATAAAATACACATACATTTTAACAACACCATTATTGCGTTCTTAAAACTAACACTGAACAAAATAACAGCTAAAAACCTGTAACAGAAGGTCACTTGAAGCAACACTCGTCATTTTACACCAAGGAAGGTCAGAGGTTATACATTCACTTTCTTGAGCATGTCTCTCGCAAGTAGAAAAACCTACATCTGGTTGGTTAGAAACAACAGTTTTTGCTTTTTGGGGTATATCACAGCCACCTACAGTTTCAAGCCGGAGCGTAAAATGTTGCAACGTCGCCGTACTGATAAATTTATTTATTTATTTATTGTTGCCTGAACAGGCTGTTAGCCTAATTACACAGGCAACACAACAATGCACATTAAATTCTTACATGTCAATGCATATGTAATATATATATACAGTGTGTCCAAGATAAGGAGGGCCAGTATGGGGATCTCGGTAATGGTAAGAGATACAAATTTGGTTAAATGGGAAGAAAGTTGCGCAATTAAAGGACTAAAAAAATGACGTTTAGAGATTATTGATATGATTTTTCGTTTTTGAATTATCTCAAAAAAACCGAATTTTTGGATTTTCGTTTTTATTTTTTTCTGGCGTTAATATTAAAGTTAGAGCGAAACTAATTAAACTTCTTTATAGCAACTTTTAGTGGACTTAATTATTACGTTATCAATTTTTTTATCCGACGTTTCGTCTTCGAGAAACCGTCATCAACTTCATTTTTTTAAATACGGTCCTGGTTTGTTGATGCCAAATTTGCAAAGCCCTTGATACTCTAAATTCAACAATGTGCCACATATTATGGTTTAATTACGTTTCGAGCTTTTTTCTGATCATTATCAGAAAATTTTTAAGATACGGACCTGCAATCTGATAATTTTGTTCATACAGTAAGTTAGGCCTTTTTACATGCCGTTAAAATATTAAAATGCACATCATAATGTCATAATTCTGATACATTAATTTAATAAGCAACCAATAACTATTAACAATAAACAACAAATAAATGAACAAAAGATAGGCAGAAAGAATGAGAAAACGAGCCTTGAAACAATATAATAGGTATTTAACGTTTTGAAATAGAAGAAGAACTTAGAAGATTGGTTCTTGAAGCCTTTCAAAGTATAACGCCAGTATTGCTGAATAATGTTTTAGATTCTACAGTTAGATGTTATTTATGCATAGACAATGAGGGCAACCTTTTTGAATACCTTCTGTAAATTTAATACCTATTAAATGGTTTCGATGTTCGTTTTGTTATTCTTTCTGTCTATCTTTTGTTCATTTCTTTTTTGTTTATTGTTAATAGTTATTGGTTGGTTATTAAATTAATGTATCAGAATTATGACATTATGATGTGCATTTTAATATTTTAACGGCATGTAAAAAGGCCTAACTTACTGTATGAACTTATTTTTACAAAATTATGAGAAATGCAGGTCCGTATCTAAAAAAATGTCTGATAATGATCAGAAAAAAGCTCGAAACGTAATTAAACCATAATATGTGGCACATTGTTGAATTCAAAGTAACAAGGGCTTTGCAAATTTGGCATCAAAAAACCAGGACCGTATTTAAAAAAATGAAGTTGATGATGGTTTCTCGAAGACGAAACGTCCGATAAAAAAATTGATAACGTAATCATGAAGTCCACTAAAAGTTGCTATAAAGAAGTTTAATCAGTTTTGCTCTAACTTTAATATTATCGCCAGAAAAAAATAAAAAAGAAAATCCAAAAATTCGGTTTTGTTGAGATAATTCAAAAACGAAAAATCATATCAAGAATTTCTAAACGTCATTTTTTTAGTCCTTTAATTACGCAACTTTCTTTCCATTTAACCAAATTTGTATCTCTTACCATTACCGAGATCCCCATACTGGCCCTCCTTATCTTGGACACACTGTATAATAAAAATAAGAATAAATGTGTCTAGGTAGTGTTGGTCACATTCAATCAGATATGGAGGGGCAACATCAAACAGCAAACGTTATTTATCTTTATAATAGTCACGTAATAGATTTTTAAATTGTTTAATTGGAAGTGATAGATCCAAATCAGAAATACGTTTCATCAGTTCGTTCATAAGCCGCGGCATTAGAATTAAGGGAGCATTAGATGTATGATTTACTAGTGGTATGTGAAACATTAGGGAGGCTCGAATACGCCGAGGTAGAACTTTCAATTTTAGATATGATAATATGTTGCTGTCATCAATCAAATTATTCCAAATTTTGTAGCAGCACATAGCTAAATTTAACTTACGTCGACTTTCTAGACTTACGAATTTAAATTCACCCATTAAGTCTGCAGTTCGAACATAATTGTAGTCAGGGTATCGTTTATACTTTTTAAAATAGAGAAATCTCAGAAACTTCTTTTGAATTTTTTCTATTTCATTTGACTGATATATAAAAAGTGGATTCCAAATAACAGAAGCATATTCTAGTTGAGGTCTGACTAGTGTTTCATATAATTTTCTTATTGTAGCAATATTGTTAAATTTATACGTTTGTCTCATAATAAATCCCAGAGTACGAAAAGCACCCGACTGGATGTTTGATATGTGTTGGTTGTAATTCAATGTGCAATCGTAAGTTACTCCTAAATCTTTCACACTATCAGTGCGTCTGAGTACAGCTCCACCAATGTTATAGTCAAACATAATGGAAACACCCCTGGAATTAAAACTAATAATTTGACATTTATTTATATTAAAATGTAATTTGTTTAGAATACTCCATTCATATATAGCATCACAATCCTTTTGGAGTTCCTCGGCATCTTGATCATCCTTAACAATTCTAAAAAACTTTAAATCGTCAGCAAAAAGTAAACATTTTGAAAACCTCAGTACTTCTGGCAAATCGTTTATAAATATTAGGAATAATAAAGGTCCCAAATTGGAACCCTGCGGTACCCCAGAATTCGGCGTGAATTTTCCTGAGGTGTTTCCACCATATCTAACAGCATACCTGCGGATTTGCAGATAGGACGCAAATAATTTTAATACAGGATGTAAACCGTAGGTAAATAATTTTTTTAACAATACATCATGATCCACAGTGTCAAATGCCTTTCGGAAATCTGTATAAATAGCATCAGTTTGCAGTTTAGACTCAAATGCGTTCAGTACCTCGTTTGTAAAAGTTAACAAATTAGATACAGTAGATCTTTTGGGAACAAATCCGTGTTGACAATTAGATATGTGTGGCATGATGTGACAAGATAATTTATTATAAATTAGTTGCTCAAACAATTTTGCTGGAGCAGACAATATCGCTATTGGTCTATAATTTTCTATTACTTTTTTATCCCCCGCTTTGAAAATAGGTGTTACTAAAGATTCCCCCCACAGTTCTGGGAAAACTTGAGTTTGTATTGAGAGATTGAATATGTACAGCAGAACATCTTTTAGCCAGTCGCCACAGCCTTTTAAGACGTAGGGTGGAATATTGTCTGGTCCAGCAGATCTTTTGGGTTTTAGTTTTTTTATAGCTAAGTTATACTCTGCATCTGTAATTTCGGTAAAGTAAAACAGTTCATTACTGACCACATCTCCAGCTAAATGTTCAATATCATAAGATGACACGGTGTTTGAATAAACCGCTTGAAAATAATTTGCAAACTCATCCGCTACTTGGGATCCACTTATAATTTTATCGCCTACAATAAAGGAATCTATTGAGGTATCATTTTGTTTAGTATATTTTATATAGTTCCAAAACTGATTAGTATCTTTTTTAATACAAGATTCAATATCGTTTAAGTATTTTTTGTATGCAGTGTTAATAAGAGACTTCAATCTAGCTCTGTGTTCTTTATATGCTTGTTGATATGATGGAGATAGTTTCCTGAGTTTGTAATGTTTCGTTTTTAATTTTAAGCAGTTTATTATCTCCTCATCAAACCATATAGGATACTTAAATAGGAGGCCTGACCGGAAAACTACAAGCATTCGTCTCCGTCCGTGCTCGCCCGAATACTTACCTACCTTATGTTTGCATTTGAGGTTTTTTACCATCATTTATTATCAGTATCTTGAAATAGGTTAAATTAAACAGTTTCTTTAGATTTTTTAAATTTTCCAGCTTATAGGTAGCTAATCATCCATAATAAACCAACTTCGTATTAAGAATATTTATTTTTTATCGAAAGTTAAAATTAGTCTTGAATAACATAACACAGTAGTACCTATCATAGTTCATACAGTAATGCCTAACATTACAATTCTAAAGAAAATGATTTTTAAACTAACTAAGCGTAGCCGAGCATAGCCATCTACACTAATTTATTTATTAAATGTACTAATTTTACGGCTATTACCAGCATTTTTCTTTTCAACGATGACATTGTTCTTTTGCTTGCTGTAATTATTTAACAAAATATTTGATATTGTTGATAACATTGTATTCAACACTATGTCACATTTTACTGAACAAATGCAGACATCTGTAAACCAGAAATTATGATCCGGAGTAGTAGAGATAATTTTTTTCGTCAAATTAATAATTAGCGCTTTCGGATATGGATGACTCAAAAATTTTCTTTTGTAAGAGTCTGAAATTAAGCTCTGAAATAGCGATATCGTTATTTTACATATTTCTATCGCAAAATTTGACGGAACAGTAAGACCCCCCCTCTGAAATATATTAAAATACGAATCTTCAGATTGATTCTCATTAATCAGTAGCGTGTAACAATACAAACAAAATTTTTTATTTCTTTTTATATAATGAATGACATAACCACTAACATATATAACTGCGGACATATGCGATTTTATATTATTAACATTAAAATTATCGCTCAATAAATCATAAAATCCTGCATCTCTTCCTTCATCATAGTTTAATGCAACAACTTGATCGGTGGCGTTTTCTAAAATAGTTGCATTAAATTTGATTAGACCATACCGCGAGGAGTGTAAATTTAAAACACTTTGAATTCGTATCTTTTTTTTCAGATTCTAAAATCTGGTTGACTGTTACGTTATAGCTACAACCAGACAGTTGTCTGTACCTACTAGTAGAACAGGGACAGCTATCCCCTCCACTTTTTATTTGATTCGCGGATTCGCGGTTTAATTCGCGGTTTTATTCGCGGATTTCGCGGTTTTAATTCGCGGTTTTAATTTCGCGGTTTGATCTAATTAATTTTCGCGGATTGATCTAATTAATTTCGCGGTTTGATCTAATTAATTTTCACATGTGCTACTGAATAAATTACGCATTAGCTTCCGATTAAAATTACGCGTCGGACTTCGGCGGCCATCTTGGATTTCTGGCGGGAATATTTGAAATTTGAATTTTTTTCCGATTTTTTTTCTAAGTTCAATTTTTTGAATTTAAATCTCCCGGGGCGTCGGCCATCTTGGTGCGCGCGCACTTCGCACTGTAGTCGTTTTTAGTTTTTAATTTTGAATTTTCGCGGAAATATTTTAATTTCAAACTGGTACATCTCTTTCTCTCTCTCTCTCTCTCTCTCATGCACGGATGCCATTTTAATTTCGCGCGAATATTTGAACTTTAATTTTTTTTTTCAGATTTTTTTTAAGTCCCTGTTTTGAATTTAACTTTTCGGGTGTCGTCCATCTTGGTTTTCTCACATTTATTTTAATTTAAAAAAAGCTTACTGCGATGACCCATGGCTGGAATCGAACCAGCGATCACAGCATTACGAGTACGAAGCCTTAACCAACTGGGCTATCGAAGCGAACGAGGTTAAAGGAATTAAACATAGCCACTTACGTGTCACGAGCCCAGCTTTAAACAAACTATTTTTCAAAAAAGGTTATTTATGAAATTGGAAATGCATTGCCTGTGTTGTTAAATGACTTGTAGTAATTTTAAAAAACTGATTTTACGGTTGGATGTGTCATAATTGATAATTTTATAATTTGTGCCTGCTATATGGCTGGATTAACGAGATACCCATTGTCCCTACCTACTATTGGAAATTTCCGTCTAAGTTCCCTTTTTAAAACAGGTCGGTGACTGTGTTTTATTTGGTTTTAAGGGTTTGAATATTGTACCACTTAGCTGTTCTGACATTACACTTCCATATCCATATTATAAATAAATTTTAAATGTTATTTTCGACTGAGTTTTAGCCGTTTATAAATTACAACAGCTAGTTTAAAATTAAATGGGCGATCGGTCACAATTATATATATCCGCAATAACATGAACAAGAAGATATACGTATTGCTTGAGTAAGAAAGAGATAAACATATAATCCGTTCACGACCTTTTTGGGACAGAGTTGGCTATTATTTTTTCTTTTCATGTTGGACTAACTGATTCGGTGATGTAGCGGATGCAACTTTTTTCTGTCAGTGTCTGTTCGACATTTTCTTGCCACCACATTGCCAAACTTATTATTTTAATATTCGTAAGAAAATAAATGCTTTATCAAGTGTGTAAAAGTAATTTTAATTTCCGTCAAAGGAAAAATCAAAATGCCCAATATAATTTTGTTACAACAAAAAAAAATTTCCATTAAACGATGCTAGTTGCAGTTTAAAAAGGACAGACCAGATCTAAAAGAACACGAGTTGATGTAGAGACAAGAGAGAGATCCGGCAACAATGTACCTATTCAGAAAATATAACCTTAAACTGAAAACAACCTAACCTAACAGAAAAAGTGTCAGTTTGCATTAGGGAGTTTAGTTGCCGCAGAGGTACTGCCAACAAAATTACTAGATGGTCATAGCCTCACCTGACCCAAAAAGATCGTGAACGGCTTATATTAGCAAGTATTGGAGAAGGCTTGACTAATTTTAATTATGACATTTGTCAACTAAACATAAAATAAATTTGAATAAAATCATGCAAAATTACGAAAATAAGTAGAAAATTTATAAAAATCGGCATCTTGTCACATTAAATTCTGCAAAAACGACAAAAAACAATATTTTTATACAACTTTCATCGAAAAATAGTAAAATTTTACGAAAATACGTCTGTGTTGACGACAAATGAAAATAAATTTGAATAGAAACACGCAAAAATTACGAAAAGACGTATGTGTTGACCCCCAAAGTAACTAAAATTTGAATAGAAACACGCAAAAATTACGAAAAGATGTATGTGTTGACCCCCAAAGTAACAAAAATTTGAATAAAATCACGCAATCATACAGCATCTCACATAAATTTTCACAAAAATTGACATCATGTCACATAAATTATACAAAAACTGTCATCATATCACTTGAAATTATACAAAAAACGACACTTTCATTCAATACAAGATGAAAATTGAACAAAAATCACGCAGTCATACAGCATCTCACATAAATTTTCACAAAAATCGACATCATGTCATATAAATTATACAAAAACTGTCATCATGTCACTTGAAATTATACAAAAAACGACATTTTTACTAAACACACGACGAAAATTGAACAAAAATCACACAATTACACGCCATCTCACATAAATTTTCACAAAAATCGACATCATGTCATATAAATTATACAAAAACTGTCATCATGTCACTTGAAATTATACAAAAAACGACATTTTTACTAAACACACGACGAAAATTGAACAAAAATCACACAATTACACGACATCTCACATAAATTTTTACAAAAATCGACATCATGTAACATAAACTATGCATAATTTTGCAAATGTTTTACACTTTTTATAAAATGCATCGCTCAAAATTAAAAGAAATAGCAATTTCATTGAAAAAATCTACTACCACAATCATTTCGATAAACAAAATTCAAAAAATCTTATACTTTTGACGGAAATATATGTATGTTGACCACAAATTAACATAATTTTTAAATAAAAACGCGCAATTCGTTGAAAAAAATATTCTGACACCACCAAAACACGCAATTTCATTGAAAAATATATATATGTTGTCCACAAATTAACATAAATTTGAATAAAAACACGTAATTTTGTTGAAAAAAATGTTCTGGCCTCGTCATTTCACTTAAAATTTTACAACACTGCCATCATAACACTTGAAATTATACAAAATATATGTATGTTGATCACAAATTAACATAAACCTGAATAAAACACACAATTTCGTTGAAAAATTTGCAAATGTTTTACACTTTTTATAAAATGTGTCGCTCAAAATTAAAAGAAATCACAATTTTTAAATTATATCACGCCATTATGAAATCGTAGATTGATTTTTTTTTGAAATTTTACACTTTGTAACTGTAAAATAACTGCAAATACTAATATGTTAGCTTTAGACTTTGTAATTATTGCAGATTCGAGAAAAAAACAAAGCAGAGTAGAAATAAAAAACACAAACACTTTGTAATAAACAAATATATTGTTCTTATTTCGTATAATACTTAATAATATAAATATAAATGTACAGCAGAGTGCCTTATTTCTAAAAATTCGCTAGCAATTTACAAAACTGTAGTTTGAGGTGCACGACATTTCAAATTAAAAAGACTGCAAGTAATAAAATCAGAATTTCATTGTGTAATTTTAAAGTTTAAGATGCACCCAATCTAGAATTCCCTTCGTTTTTGGTGTTGATGACATCTGCCTTAGAGGCGTTTTTCTAACGGCCCTTTTTTGGAGGCGTTTCCTTATCGGCGTTCTTCTGACTGAACCTTTTTGATGTGGACTTGGATGAGTAGCTGGTGTTTTTAATTTATATTCTAAATCGGACTCGCAGTTATCAGTTTCCATTTCGGTTTTTCCTGTAGTACCAGTCGGGGTTGGTTTCTTTTGCTGTTTAGGTTTAGCTAGCAGCACATTAGCAACGTTAAGGCCTTTGATGTAATCAGCAAACTGTAGGCGTCCGGGTGGATTAATAGTTTTTCGAGGCCTCAGAGTATCGTGAACTAAATCGACTATGTTAGACCCCGGTAAAATTTCACCCTTTATAGTCACGGTACCCTTGTGATCTCAGCTCACATCGTTTGAGGTACTCAAAATGCGTAGGAAAACTTCAGCTTTTTTCTTAAAAGTTTTGGGAAGTGTAGATAAAATAACGGCATTTGATAGGCTGTCACTGGTTGTTTCAATAGGTATTTTGATTGGCTGCCGCGCCTGGTTTGTGAAATGAAGGAATCGTTGTAAAACCTGATTGTACTGGATCCATTTATCGTGATCAGTTAATTTGGACTTTAAAACTTTTTGCATTTCGTCATCAAGCTGTGATAATATATTTTCTCCGCATCATCGCCAGACTTAAGACGTTGGACAAATTCCGGCGATACAATCAACATCTTCAGCTCTTTGTCCATTTTAGTCGAAAAGGAGCTCAGTCGTTTGTTCTAGTAGAGCCGTCGTGAATAAACTAGCTTAAAATCAAGACTTTCATAATAAATATATAAAAAAATATATTACAGGTACGGGAGTCGAACCCGTATTCTCTCTAGAGATCAGAGCTTGAATCTCACGCCTTAACCATTCGGCCAACCTGCCTCCCTATATAAACGAGCACTCTCTGCATAATTAAGAAAACATCTAGTTTAAAGCCCTTCTGCATGCAATTTCATACAATATTTCATATAAATTAAGCTATGTACAAATTTCTTAATCAGGTTTTGATACCTATTTTATCGAAAGACTTGACCCTCAGCTGCCTTTTATTATTTGTCGTGATGCGGCATCGCTGAATTTTACAAGAGCCATCCTGTCTGCGATGTGACGCACGCAGTGTTTCCATACCTTTTTATTTTAAAATTCTATAAAATCAGAGGTCCAAACTGCTGCCGCATCAGGTAACAGAGTACAATGGTTTAAAACGTGTTAGTGCGGCATCAGTCGGGCCTCTGGTTTTATAGAATTTTAAAATAAAAAGGGCTGGAGACATTGCGTACGTCACACAGCAGACAGGTTGGCTCTTGTAAATTCAACGATGACGCATCAAGACAAATAATAAAAGGCAGCTTAGGGTCAAGTCTTTCGATAAAATATGTATCAAAACCTGATTAAGAAATTTGTACATGGCTTAATTTATATGAAATATTGTATGAAATTGCATGCAGAAGGGCTTTAAACTAGATGTTTTCTTAATTATGCAGAGAGTGCTCGTTTATATAGGGAGGCAGGTTGGCCGAATGGTTAAGGCGTCAGATTCAAGCTCTGATCTCTAGAGAGAATACGGGTTCGACTCCCGTACCTGTAATATTTTTTTTTATATATTTATTATGAAAGTCTTGATTTTAAGCTAGTTTATTCACGACGGCTCTACTAGAACAAACGACTGAGCTCCTTTTCGACTAAAATGGACAAAGAGCTGAAGATGTTGATTGTATCGCCGGAATTTGTCCAACGTCTTAAGTCTGGCGATGATGCGGAGAAAATATATTATCACAGCTTGATGACGAAATGCAAAAAGTTTTAAAGTCCAAATTAACTGATCACGATAAATGGATCCAGTACAAGCAGGTTTTACAACGATTCCTTCATTTCACAAACCAGGCGCGGCAGCCAATCAAAATACCTATTGAAACAACCAGTGACAGCCTATCAAATGCCGTTATTTTATCTACACTTCCTAAAACTTTTAAGAAAAAAGCTGAAGTTTTCCTACGCATTTTGAGTACCTCAAACGATGTGAGCTGGGATCACAAGGGCACCGTTACTATAAAGGGTGAAATTTTACCGGCGTCTAACATAGTCGATCTAATTCACGACACTCTGCGGCCTCGAAAAACTATTAATCCACCCGGACGCCTACAGATTGCTGATTACATCAAAGACCTTAACGTTGCTAATGTGCTGGTAGCTAAACCTAAACAGCAAAAGAAGCCAACCCCGACTGGTACTACAGGAAAAACCGAAATGGAAACTGATAACTGCGAGTCTGATTTAGAATATAAATTAAAAACACCAGCTACTCATCCAAGTCCACATCAAAAAGGTTCAGTCAGAAGAACGCCGATAAGGAAACGCCTCCAAAAAAGGGCCGTTAGAAAAACGCCTCTAAGGCAGATGTCATCAACACCAAAAACGAAGGGAATTCTAGATTGGGTGCATCTTAAACTTTAAAATTACACAATGAAATTCTGATTTTATTACTTGCAGTCTTTTTAATTTGAAATGTCGTGCACCTCAAACTACAGTTTTGTAAATTGCTAGCGAATTTTTAGAAATAAGGCACTCTGCTGTACATTTATATTTATATTATTAAGTATTATACGAAATAAGAACAATATATTTGTTTATTACAAAGTGTTTGTGTTTTTTATTTCTACTCTGCTTTGTTTTTTTCTCGAATCTGCAATAATTACAAAGTCTAAAGCTAAAATATTAGTATTTGCAGTTATTTTACAGTTACAAAGTGTAAAATTTCAAAAAAAAATCAATCTACGATTTCATAATGGCGTGATATAATTTAAAAATTGTGATTTCTTTTAATTTTGAGCGACACATTTTATAAAAGTGTAAAACATTTGCAAATTTTTCAACGAAATTGTGTGTTTTATTCAGGTTTATGTTAATTTGTGATCAACATACATATATTTTGTATAATTTCAAGTGTTATGATGGCAGTGTTGTAAAATTTTAAGTGAAATGACGGGGCCAGAACATTTTTTTCAACAAAATTACGTGTTTTTATTCAAATTTATGTTAATTTGTGGACAACATATATATGTTTTTCAATGAAATTGCGTGTTTTGGTGGTGTCAGAATATTTTTTTCAACGAATTGCGCGTTTTTATTTAAAAATTATGTTAATTTGTGGTCAACATACATATATTTCCGTCAAAAGTATAAGATTTTTTGAATTTTGTTTATCGAAATGATTGTGGTAGTAGATTTTTTCAATGAAATTGCTATTTCTTTTAATTTTGAGCGATGCATTTTATAAAAAGTGTAAAACATTTGCAAAATTATGCATAGTTTATGTTACATGATGTCGATTTTTGTAAAAATTTATGTGAGATGGCGTGTAATTGTGTGATTTTTGTTCAATTTTCGTCGTGTGTTTAGTAAAAATGTCGTTTTTTGTATAATTTCAAGTGACATGATGACAGTTTTTGTATAATTTATATGACATGATGTCGATTTTTGTGAAAATTTATGTGAGATGCTGTATGACTGCGTGATTTTTGTTCAATTTTCATCTTGTATTGAATGAAAATGTCGTTTTTTGTATAATTTCAAGTGATATGATGACAGTTTTTGTATAATTTATGTGACATGATGTCAATTTTTGTGAAAATTTATGTGAGATGCTGTATGATTGCGTGATTTTATTCAAATTTTTGTTACTTTGGGGGTCAACACATACATCTTTTCGTAATTTTTGCGTGTTTCTATTCAAATTTTAGTTACTTTGGGGGTCAACACATACGTCTTTTCGTAATTTTTGCGTGTTTCTATTCAAATTTATTTTCATTTGTCGTCAACACAGACGTATTTTCGTAAAATTTTACTATTTTTCAATGAAAGTTGTATAAAAATATTGTTTTTTGTCGTTTTTGCAGAATTTAATGTGACAAGATGCCGATTTTTATAAATTTTCTACTTATTTTCGTAATTTTGCATGCTTTTATTCAAATTTATTTTATGTTTAGTTGACAAATGTCATAATTAAAATTAGTCAAGCCTTCTCCAATACTTGCTAATATAAGCCGTTCACGATCTTTTTGGGTCAGGTGAGGCTATGACCATCTAGTAATTTTGTTGGCAGTACCTCTGCGGCAACTAAACTCCCTAATGCAAACTGACACTTTTTCTGTTAGGTTAGGCTGTTTTCAGTTTAAGGTTATATTTTCTGAATAGGTACATTGTTGCCGGATCTCTCTCTAGTCTCTACATCAACTCGTGTTCTTTTAGATCTGGTCTGTCCTTTTTAAACTGCAACTAGCATCGTTTAATGGAAATTTTTTTTGTTGTAACAAAATTATATTGGGCATTTTGATTTTTCCTTTGACGGAAATTAAAATTACTTTTACACACTTGATAAAGCATTTATTTTCTTACGAATATTAAAATAATAAGTTTGGCAATGTGGTGGCAAGAAAATGTCGAACAGACACTGACAGAAAAAAGTTGCATCCGCTACATCACCGAATCAGTTAGTCCAACATGAAAAGAAAAAATAATAGCCAACTCTGTCCCAAAAAGGTCGTGAACGGATTATATGTTTATCTCTTTCTTACTCAAGCAATACGTATATCTTCTTGTTCATGTTATTGCGGATATATATAATTGTGACCGATCGCCCATTTAATTTTAAACTAGCTGTTGTAATTTATAAACGGCTAAAAATCAGTCGAAAATAACATTTAAAATTTATTTATAATATGGATATGGAAGTGTAATGTCAGAACAGCTAAGTGGTACAATATTCAAACCCTTAAAACCAAACAAAACACAGTCACCGACCTGTTTTAAAAAGGGAACTTAGACGGAAATTTCCAATAGTAGGTAGGGACAATGGGTATCTCGTTAATCCAGCCATATAGCAGGCACAAATTATAAAATTATCAATTATGACACATCCAACCGTAAAATCAGTTTTTTAAAATTACTACAAGTCATTTAACAACACAGGCAATGCATTTCCAATTTCATAAATAACCTTTTTTGAAAAATAGTTTGTTTAAAGCTGGGCTCGTGACACGTAAGTGGCTATGTTTAATTCCTTTAACCTCGATCGCTTCGATAGCCCAGTTGGTTAAGGCTTCGTACTCGTAATGCTGTGATCGCTGGTTCGATTCCAGCCATGGGTCATCGCAGGAAGCTTTTTTTAAATTAAAATAAATGTGAGAAAACCAAGATGGACGACACCCGAGAAGTTAAATTCAAAACAGGGACTTAGAAAAAAAATCGGAAAAAAATTCAAATTTCAAATATTCCCGCCCGAAATCCAAGATGGCCGCCGAAGTCCGACGCGTAATTTTAATCGGAAGCTAATGCGTAATTTATTCAGTAGCACATGTGAAAATTAATTAGATCAAACCGCGAAATTAATTAGATCAATCCGCGAAAATTAATTAGATCAAACCGCGAAATTAAAACCGCGAATTAAAACCGCGAAATCCGCGAATAAAACCGCGAATTAAACCGCGAATCCGCGAATCAAATAAAAAGTGGAGGGGATAGCTGTCCCTGTTCTACTCCTACTGAAACGATTTTCAAGAAAATCTGTTTGAAATTTTCCTGTTAAAATATACTCAGGTTTCATATTTTTAAAAGAGTATTGCAATATTTCCATTATAACAAAAGTGGCTGTACGAAGAGCATGGTAAGTGTCTTTTGTTAGATGGCCCGTAGGTAAATTTAATTTATTCCACCTATCTAGCCATAAAATAAAACTTTCTAGAAATTGGAAGCGTTCGTCATACTCGTTATAAAAAGGTTTGGCATCATTAATTCTTTTACAAACACCTTTCAACATTGTTTTTATGTTAACAACAGTCCACCATTTATTTATAATTTTTAAAAATTCTACAGTTTCGTTGTTATCTCCGTACGCAGATTGCAAAGCAGCAATTGTACTTTCATGAAAAACGTTATTCACTAATACAACTTTTTGGCGTTCGATATTGGAAGGGTACAAAGTTTTATGATTTAATTTATAGCATGCCTTTACTATACTGCTTTGTTCCTGCTTATACATTTTACGAAGTTCAGAAAAATGTGCTGTGTTGACTTGAGAAGAAGAATTCTCTTCATGAAAATTTGGATACAGAAAAGTAAGATCGTAATTTTTTTGATTTAACCAGTTATTCCTGATGTTCTTATAGTACTTTATGTAACTAGTCCTCAAAGCAAGGCTTTAGGGGACGAGTCGTAATGTTTCCGGACGAGGCGGAGCGAAGCGCAGCCGAGTCAGTAATATGAAGATGAGTCCTCTAAAGCCATTTGAGGACGTGTTGCATACAACGTTTTTTTGTATTAGCTCTCCAAACATTATAATATGAAGTTTCAATTACCATTAACGCGGCATTATACTAGGAGGCCGCGCGAAAATGTATTTTTCGCTCCCCAAACTGGTTACTTTGGAAACTGCCTAGGATCCTCAAATGGCCATTTAGAGGCCTTGTACTTAAAGTTGTCATGGCAACTAATGTTTGAGTCCGCTAATTTGTTGCCATGACGACTTTAAGTACAAGGCCTCTAAATGGCCATTTTGAGGATCCTAGACGGTTTCCAAAGTAATCAGTTTGGGGAACGAATACAAAAAAATATATGAACCGTATCGTATGTCAAATAAATTGACAAATTACTATCTTTTGGATTCGGCATCTTATAATTACACTCTTGATTTTGTGAAAGAAATGAAAAGATATTTCTATTAAGTCTGTTGTTATCAGATATCACAGCTACAATGGTTAAGCCTGAACTCTGAACCAAATCTATAACGTTTTTTGTTACTTGACATAAATAATCGGCTTTTGGATTTTTAACTGGTTCTAAATATACCACCTCTTTAAATTTACCAAAAGCAGAAGTAACCATGTAAGTTTGAATAGTTCTTGCTTCAAGAAGTGGTTCGTTATTTGACTGACCTACAAGTTGTCCTGATTTGTAAGTAAGCGATGATTTTACATAAATCTCATCCATTTGTAAAATGACATATTTTTCTAAGGGTGCTAAAGATTTAGACAAAAAATTAAGAAAATGTTCATTTTCGCTTTGATTTCCAGGAGAAACAGTGCACCCAAATGCTTTAGATGAGGCAACTTAAGTAAATTTTCTCTCATACTATTGTAACAAGCGGGAGAATGGGAAAACAGCATGAAAGACATTATAATTGTTGACGAACTGTAGCGCCTCTTTAATCCAGTCTGTAATAAAAATTGTTCGAAAATGAAATCTATTTCATGTCTCCTATCAAAGTCTACTTCCCCTTCATTTAAGAATGTTTGCAGTGCGGAAAAACTATCAGCTATAACGTTTATTAACTTAGAAAGCTTACTACCTGTTTCTAAATTATAGGTACGATACTTATTTAGAATAGTTTTTAGCTGAGACCACTTTTCAATTTTATTAGGCTTGTCCAACACGCACTTTAAGTCACTATAATCTATTTCGTAATTCTTGCAAAATACTTTAATGTTTAAGTCAGTATTAATTTTTACAGAAACCTCTAAAGTAGGCACATTTTCACTGTTGAGTATATAAAACAAAACATGGTCTTCACTTACAGCACTTTGGGATTTATTTAAGTCATTTTTATTTAATTGTTTGGGAAAATCAGACACAAATTCTTTAAAATCTTTAATTCGATCATTGTTTAACCGTTCGCTGTGTAACTTTTTTTCGTGAGCTGCAATAGCACTTCTTCTGGCTTCAGGTTTTCTCCGTTCACGCGGTTTAATTTTATTAAGGTATGAATGTAATTCTGGAAATAATCTCGGTTCACTTCCAGGTTTTAGAATCGGGCGGGATCTTTTCCATGTTTTCAGAGATTTATTTTTATCTAAGTATTCTTCATGGTAACTTACATCACTTTCATCAAAATGTTTAATGCACACAACTGAGTTAGTACTTGGAGTCCAGTTTTCGCGAGGTATGTTCCTTAACCACTTTTCTCGAAGAGATTTTTCAGCTGGAAACTTAAATGCTGTTACATATAAATTTTCACCCTTGTAGTTACTTCTACACTTCGGTATACAGAATTTTCGAGGCATCTGTAAAATTTAACCCAGTATTACATACTACATACTACATTAAATTTCAACACACACGCACACACACACACACATACTCAGACACCACAATATTTCTTGAATAATTAGTTTAAAGATTTTTCTAGTTTATTACTACTTACCTTGATGCAAAACAACTGTTTTCACCTTTCATTCACACACACTCTATCTCTACAATACAAATTCGTGTTTTTCGATGACTAAGTCAAGACTAAACTATGAGTAAAACAGGGGAAACGAAAAGTAAATGCCAAGCACCTGTAGGTCTGTCTATACTCTAAGTTGTGTACTTCCAGTCTTTGGGCCTCCCGCGCGCCGTTGCCAGATTTGCTCCATCCGGCTTGAAACTGTAGGTGGCTGTGGGTATATAGAATATGCTATTCCGTGTGAATGCCCTTTTTGCAAAGATTGCTTGGCGATTTCTTTAAAACATAAATTAAAGTTGGTGTATTTCTATCTTTCATCTGCAATTTTTATAAGAGTGAAGTATAGATTTTATACGAGCTGTCATTTTGAAGTTTTTAAGATATAAAAATAGACATAATATTTTACTTTGGCAAATAAAGACTTTCAATCGACTGCTAAATTAATTAATAACCTGTGAATGTAAAAGTATGCGAGTAGGTAAAACTATCAAGAGTGGCTATGACTTTTAGGTAAAAGTCATTTAACAGTTTTACTCTTGCATACCTACCTAATAGGTTTGTATTTCGATCACTGCAAATAAATAATCTCTGTCAATAGTTTTCATTCCAGAATTACGGATTATTAAAGTTAATAAATTTTGTTTAACAGCTGTTTTTGCAATTTAAGATTCTTGCAAGGTTAATGAGTAGTCACTAGCAATTATGTTCACACCATGAAGGGTTTACATATCTACCAGAAACCTCTCACTCATCTTGCATAATATGAGAAAGATTTCAGCTAATGTAATTGGTTTAGCAATGTGATACTAAGAAAACATCTTTTAGTCAAGACACTTTAAAATTTTATTGTTAAAGAACATGTAAAAAGTTTTTTTTTTGTAACGTTTCGCTAAACATCGTTAGCTTCTTCAGACAAAATTTGAAATATAAAAGGACAATTTGTTGACAAGAATGATTAACAATCTGTTATAATTGATTCTAGAATTATTTGTTCAATTATTGGATAACAGAATTGTACTGACAATTGGAGGAACTTCTCTTATTAAAACATTTAAAAGAGTTTATCAATAATAGTATCTTTGATTAAGGTTGTGTGAGTTGAGTTCTTGTATTTGATAGTAAATGGAAATTAGTTGACATGTCACAATTTGTTGACTTTGACTTTTGTTTTATTGTAATTGTCACAATGAAAATTTGTTTGTGTAGTTTACATTTTAATACAAACTTTAACAGTTAGATAATGTTTTACATAACAAGTGATACTGGATTCATAAAATTTTATTTATGTGTAGTTGGAAGTTTAAAAGTTTATTGTTTCCATGTGTGAGCTATAATGTCAGCTTTAAATCTTTTTTATTTTCTCCTTGTTTTTTTTTGTTATTTAATTAAAGCGAACCATGTTACGTAATTACTTGGAATTTAATCATATCAGATTAATTTGGTTTGGTAATGATGGAACAATGAGGTAAAAACTTGTGAAACGTCCACGCTAGAGCGTAGACGATAGGTTTACTTGGTTTTATTTTCTTATTAATTATGGTTGTTAACTTGTATTTTATTATTAATATGTATTGTTTTTGTACTATTAATATTGTTTTCCTCTACATATGTAATTGCTTGTGGTGGTATAATTTTCTGTTGGTCATTCTGATTGGCATGTTTCTGTTTTGTTAGGTTATGGTTTTATTTTAAAATTGTTGTTATTGGAAAACATTCGTTTGGATTAAAGGATCAATTAATGCGATTTTAAACCATTATTAATAAAAATTAAAATTTGAGAGCACGTTTTACTTTGGTTTCAATACTCATTAATTGATCCTTTAATCCAAACGAATGTTTTCCAATAACAACAATTTTAAAATAAAACCATAACCTAACAAAACAGAAACATGCCAATCAGAATGACCAACAGAAAATTATACCAGCACAAGCAATTACATATGTAGAGGGTCATTAAAGCGTTATGCAATGAATACAGTCAGATGTGTAGTATTAATAATTACCTTTGATAACTGACAGATTGTATTGGTTTCAGAAACAATCGCCCGCGTACCAAGGCCTTCTCTTTATTATGACATAAATTCTAACTGTCATAGATGCAAACCTTTGTTATATCGATATTTATGGATTAATAGCAGTAAAATTAAGGTCGTAGATAACAGTATATTAAAGTATGCGTGGATAACAAGGTCTTTAAAACACGCGCGAGTTTTCGAGCACGACGGCGTAGCCGGAGTGCTCGAAATAGAGCAACAGTTTTAAAGACCAGTTATCCACGAATACTTTACGCTATTTTTTATTATACCTCCAATACTGGAAATAAATTACCCACTAAAAACTTAGAAATATTTTTTGTCGTGATAAATCGAGAGGGCATAATAATATTGCTACTATAGTTACGAGAATTATTTACGTTTTTGTCGCGTCCATGTCCGTTGTTGCATTCAGTGGTATCCTTGACAACCTTTAAAGCTCAGCGAGTTTTAATCGCCTGTATTCGCACGCTCAGGCGTGCTTTAAACGGCGATTCTGATGCAGGTATAATAAAAAATATTGTATGCAACGCGTGCTAAAAGTCGTTTATGCACGAGACATGTTATGAGACTCAACCTTCGGCTTCGTTTCATAATTTTCATGTCTCGTGCATAAACGTCGACTTTTAGCACTTGTTGCATAAATAGCTATTATAGTCAATTTTCAATGGTGTTTAAAATCAAACAGAAAATTAAGAAATTTAGTTATTTGGAAAAATTTAGTAGACTGTGGAAAACCACAGTAATGTTAAAATAAGAACGTGGTATTTAGTAACAGCAAATACATTTAAGAATATTGTAACTTGATAATTTTTTTTATTTTTAGTAATTTCCCTTTGCCTACTCTCTTCTCACGTTACAGATTTTCACAAGAAACAGTTTTGGGCTGTTAATTATCGAAATGGCCAAATATACTGAACGTATCTCCCGATGTAAGCAATATTTTTCTTTAAATTTTGGCACAGTTGTTATTTATATATGCTGCTAGGCGATGACAAAGTTTGGATTTGTTAACCTTTGAAAGTGCTCCTATTATTTAAAAAATAGGTATTCAAATGTTAACTAATAAACCTATAAGTAAATAAGTAGTTGGCAAATTTAACTTTTTATATTAAATATCTCTCAATAAAAGTACCAATAATAATGATACTAACATAATATGTCCCATTATATCCTTTCGGGACATGGGGTGTTCGTAAATTAATTGTTTCTACCGTTGTCTGTCTTGAGCTATACCGGGTGACAATGAGACCAGGGCCATGCCTCTATATCCGTTACTTATTGTTGAATTTGGTTGAAATTTGATACAAGGATACTAGACATAATTTCGGATTGAGATATAAATATCACGGCTTGCTGAATTGTGTGACAAAAATCACTTTATACGGCCTGGGCATTTTTTTGAAATCCATTGTTGTTTTCATTTCTGAGAAAACGCCAATTTTGGCCGTTTGGCGCCACATACCCACGATGACATTTAAATGACAACGGCTGTCAAGAGTAATTCGTGTATATAAATGATTTTTTAAATGCAGCATCAGTAGGATAAGGACCTATTGTTTTGAATGTAATATAAATATGAATGGTGAAATCTATTATTTAGTGTCGCGTAAGTACGTTAGAGATCTATAGTTTTAATATTTTTTTCTACTCCTTTATTAGTAAATTGCTCATTAAGCACTGTTTACTTGATTAGTAAAATCGTTGTTACAAACAGTGTTACGTAATGATAATGACTAACACGTAATTTTTTTTATTACGTTACAGTTAGCTTCTGTTGTTTGTACGAAGCGTGACTGCAGCCGCCTAATTTTTAAGATGGTGTGACAGATAGTTTGACAGTTAATAAAATATTTCTTTTTCGTTTAACGAAATGAGTGTGATCGTAGAAAAAGTATAGTACGCAACTCGAGCTATAGAGCAATTACACGCTCGTGGAATTACACACGCGCCGCTACGCGGCTTGTGCGTAACTTTTCCAACTCGCGTGTAATATGCTTCCTACAGCTCTCGTTGTGTAATATACTATTCTTGAGAGAGGTGTGCAACTCCAAGAAATCATAGTTGAAAACGGATTCATATTTTCAGGCATGTATTTTTTGGATAGTTTACACATTTGCTCTAAAATAGCATATGATATGCAGATGATCGTATTTCTTACAAATTGGGAAGATATTCTAGATGGTAATAGTAATGAAGTATTTTATTCTGTGTGCTATTGCAAGGTTATAAGTTTATGTATAATTTATTGTAAAAGATTATAAATTAAAAATTTAAAAGTTGTTTGTTTTATTAGATATCTATCTGTAAATGTAGTACCTAATTAAAAATGTACTAAAGAAAGTGCAATGTGATTTTATAGTCTTCTCCCAGAAGAAGTTACTCGGAAACACCTTTCTTGAAAGCTACAACTAATAATTCTTTCCTGTTTTTTATGGATACCTATTTAAATAAAAATAGAAAATAGAAATCGCTAAAAAGGTACGTTGTTTGAAGCACCAGTACGATAATTTAAATTTAGCTTTCAGACTATTTCCTTCGTAAAACTTAGTTGGAGGTAAATTCATGATAAAATCTTCCTCAATTGGTATATTTGCACGTTGTAGAACTGCTTTCTATTTTAACAATAACACACGTAATCATAAGCAATAATAACGAATAAATGAATCAACAAATTATACTGTGAACGTAAATAATATAAATGAAAAAATACACGAAAAAACTAGCAGGAAACTGATAAAAAAACACAATAGAAAATCAAAGTAAAAAATACACGGGAAGGTTATATTATTGTTGTAAAATTTTAGGAAACGTCGCAAAATTTAATCAAATATTAGCATTGTAGTCAACGTAGTAACTGATGTTACATTGCAAATTTGAAATTCCCGCTCGTGGGTATACAGCGCTCTGCGGAGAATCGCCAAACATCACATTTGCCCAGGCCGTATACAGTGACGTTTGTCAAACAATACAGCAGGTCGTGATAAATATAATCAAAATGGCCAACTTCTCGTTTCCCCGGAAATAACACTGACTTTTTTTAAATATATCACCTTATATATTTTATCATTTTCGCAATCTACGACTCAAATTACATGCGATAGGGTTGCTGAATTTACTTAGGTATTACACAAAAATAGTAATTAATTAATTATTTTTCAATTTTAGATAAAGATAAAGTAGTGCATGATGGATATGGTAAAATGGGTATTTAAATTTTCTATTTAATGGCAAGATGGTCCTTAGTAGGTACAATTTAAAAAAATCTGGTGTAATACCCGCACACAACTTCCTTTTACAGTGATCTTATATTTAGCGAAGATTGATTTTTAATTTTTAAGTGTTTGTCAAGACTTTTAAAAAATTACAAATTCTACAAAAACCGAAAAATAGAGCGTTAGTTGATGAGACAAATTTTCACTTATAATTTCATAAGAGCATTAATTCTTTCCGGTAATTTGTAGAGTGCACAGAAATAACGTATTAATGGTCACGAGTTGTTCTGTGCACGATAAGAAAATTACCGGACATGAATTAATGCTAGAATGTAGATTCGGCAAGAAAATCGTAGCGAGACGGTCATAAAAAGTAAAATTTAAATTTTACTCGAAAATAAAATACCTATCAAGGGATATAAAAAATGTATCCATAGTAAGTTGTTAATACGAGTTAGTAGGTATGTTAGTGGCACTGTAAGTCTATGTCAAATTTGAGGTTACCAGGTTAGGTTTTGCGTCAGTCTGTGTGAAAACTGACGCAAAACCTAACCTGCTAACCTCGAATTTGACAGACTTACAGTGCCACCAACATATTAATAACAGAGAATGTCAAAAAATTATCTCCTAGTAATTTCAGTTAGGTTCGTCAACTTAAAAAATATTATCAAGAATTTTTTTGTTGGCTTGGAAACCATACTAAAATTAGTTCTTAATTAGTGTCGTACGATTTTCTCTAAAATTTTAAGCTGAAGTTGAAAATGTAATAATATACCGCGTGTTCTATTTAAAATAGGAGTTATGTAATAAAAATGTAATGTTTGAAAAAAATCGTTAGAGCCGTTTTGAAAAAAAAAACGAAAAACAGCTGAAACAGGGTAACGCGCAACTGTACAAGATGTTTTCAAATTAATCCAGAATCTTATCACCCCTTAATGGATCACTTGCCTTCAAAACGACTAAAGGCTGGTGCTCCGGCCTTTTCTTATGTTGGTTTCGATTATGCAGGCCCAATTCTTATTAAAGACCTCAAACTTCGTGGTGCGCGGCTCGTGAAAAGTTACATTTGTTTATTTCTGTGTTTAGTAGGTAGAGCTATTCATCTAGAATTGGTTACTTCCTTAACCACCCATGCTTTCTTAGCTGCCTTGAGACGGTTTATAGGCCGCAGAAGCAAGCCCATTTCAATATCTTCTGATAATGCTAGGAATTTTAAGGGTGCTGCCAGTCAGTTAAAGGAGCTTTATTTGCATTTAAAATCAGATACAAGTAAGGATCAAATTTCAAGTCATATGGCCAATCAAAACATAAAATGGGAATTTATTACCTCAGAAGTCCTTATCAAGGCGGGACGTGGGAAAGCGACGTAAAGTTTGTAAAAGCACACTTAAAAAGAACTTGGATAACACTTCCTTAAATTACGAGGATTTCTCCCCGTTGCTAATTCAAATAGAGGCAGTGTTGAATTCTCGCCCTTTATCACCCTTATTTCCTGATCTGCTAGATACCTACCTTTTAACTCCAGGTCATATTTTGATAACCCGATCATTTACGTCCCTTCCGGAAGAAAATTTGGACCACATCAACGAAAACCGGTTGTCGCTTTACCAGAAGATACAATGCTTGGTCCAAGGATTTTGGCGTTGCTGGAGCCGAGAAATTGTTCCAGAGCTACAGCGCAAAACTAAATGGTTCAAATCACTACCAGATTTGGTACAGGTAAACCCTTTAGTGTTAATAAGGGACGAAAATTTGCCATCTTTGCAGTGCTTATTAGGACGAATGGTGGAGTTACCCAGTAACACAGAACACATTCTTACTCAAATTAACTCCAACGTACTATTAGTACCACAAAAAACTAGGACAACTTCTAAATCCATCAAACATGCATTTTTATTGTTTTAGTTGATTAAATGGCCTTAAGAGACTCTCATATGAAAGGTTAAAATTATTTACATGTCATAAAATTTTAATATCAAAAGCTACAACATAAAATAGTTATAAAAATAAATCAACATGCAATTTGCTGAATAGTTACACTGTTTTCTAAGCAAGCATTAATCCTAGCTTTTGAAACTGAACTTGCTTTAGGCATGATTGGCAGTGACGTTTTGAAATAATTTGAAAGTTAATCACATCTCAGTTGCCAGTTAAAAAATCAGATTCACACAGCTAAAAAAACGTTGTCCTAGTTTTTTTTTTGTAACAATAGTAAATTGCACTCTTTATTACAATCCAACTAGTTTTTACATTTTATTCTAAAAAAAAATTATATTTCGAATTTATTACTATTATTTTATAGAGATGACAAAAAAGTGAAATAGTGTGCTAAAAAACCGTTATCAAGTGCCTTGTGTCAAAGAGTAATTTTTGAAAGACATTTATTTTATGGATTGCGTGTGCACATAACCTCACTTTGAGAACTGACAACTCAAGTGACGGAACTCGTCAAGGGTAAAATACCACAAGTAGTAGATATATTTTTGACAAATATTTTGCCGTTTCCATGTAAATTATTGCGTTTAAATTTCACGAAACAAAATCATATATCACATTTAAATGTGATTTTGTTGAGTGAAATTTGTAATAATTTCTATGGAAATGCCAAATATTTAAAAAATATATATTCATTTCGAGTGATATTTGGGACGACTATTTAACAATATTAGTACATACCGATGAACTTTATTGAAAAAAAAACAATCCAACAATTAATATAATAACTCATATTTCTTTTGTAGAAAAACTCTGGTCAGCTAATTTGTCAAGTTTAACATAAAACATTGAAAAATTGTAAAAATATATTTCGACTATTATAGTCTTCTTCAGTTTACATACTTTTATAAAATATCTGTAAGGTAAAATACATAATTAGTTTATTAAAATCACAGAGTATGATGATAGGAGAGTGAACGAAGTTTTTAACCTCAATAATGCAATAACGTACCTTTTTAGTTAAAAGTTCAGATCCTAAATTTAGTCGTTGTTATTTATTAATAATTTTTATTCTTCAAAATTAGCAAAATATTTCAATCAGGATTATTCTCAAAGCTATTCAAGCGTTATTTCTTTTATTTTTCCAAGATAATTCTTCTGGATTACTATAAAAAGAAAAATATTGTTGGTAATTAATTGTATATATGTTGTTCAGGATGGAGCTTGTAGTGGACTGTATGAATTTATTTTGGACAAATTACAGGATATGTCTTAGGGGTGCAGGAATTAAAAAGGGTGCAACCCAACGGTCTCGTCACGAGATGATGTAACAAAAGACCTGGGGTCCGTTTGGGCAGCGTGAACACAGTGAAACAAGAGTTTAAACTGTATTAATTTAATGACCAGTTCTTTTCTATTTATACATATAAAAATACTGACTTAGCTTACAAAGTTTAATATTTGCCCTAGTTCAAGCTGTTATTTCTACGTGCGTGTCTAATTTCATAATAAACAAACTTGCAGAGTGCAGAATTGCAGGCTGTTCACCGGGTCATTCGAGCACTGATTACATTACTGCTGACGCTTTGTTAAGCATCTTCCGTATTCAATATGTGTTTGTGACATACACGCCTAATTAAATTAAAAGGATTAAAATGTATGTTTGGTTCCTAAACATTCTGCCGAGCGACGATGGGCCGCGATGGTGTGGCTGATTCTGTCTCTCCATCTTCCTCGTCTGGTGGCAGTGGTTGTAACCTGAAGCCTTCCGACGGGTCTGATTTTGGCCGTGGCTGCGGTCTCCTGTTCTTTCTCCAGTATTTCCATAATGTCCAGATGATACAACCTGATACCAAAATACAGATTGTAGTACCGGTGTTCACCATGATGGTATGCCGATGGTGCCAAAATCGATAGTCCTGATGTAACTGCAACTCATCTTCTTCTTCTTGTAGGCGTTGAAAATGATCGGACGGTAGCAACACAGGTTATTCCATTTGCAATTGAGGGTGGCTGCTTGAATTCTGCAAAGTAGTGTTAATAATTACTTGCATTGGTTTGTTGAACCCAGCTACGACAGGAATAGTAGTGAATAGCTGAGTATGCAAAATAGTCCGTTTTGTGTATATAGTACAATCTGGGGATATTTGGATTATGCCAACATCTTGAATCTTCACATCTTCTCGATTCCCGCTGCATTGTACTGCTGCTGTTGTGGGTTGATTGGGAATAAATAACCATGTATTGGCGGCGTACAGTTTCTTCCATACCAGTGTCTTAACTGTAAACTGATGGACCAAACATTTGATCTTGTTCAATCGCTGATAGATCTCGTCGATGATGCAATTAGGATTGTCTTCAATACTTCGAACTGCGGATGGCCTGCATAGGTAAAGATGTTTTCCTATTGGCTCGATCTCCTTTAACTTGTCCTCTTGGATTTCAAAATAGGTTTGTTCGTTGTAGTTGATAGCTAAGAACTCCATTGGCAAGTTCAGCGATGCGTAGGTTCCATTTCCCTTCTTTACTGGTATTGGAGTTGGTTTTATTAAGTTGTATTCCCGCTTCTCAGTTATGTGAAAATAACTGAAGATCTCGATTGATTCATTGTTGATGCTAACTTCCATCTTGTGCGTTGGTGTAGTAAGAATCTCTATGTTTGCTGGAAGATTGACCATTGCATTAGTCATTATTCTGTCAAATTGTGACGATGGAATAAATTGCATAACGTCTGCCCTTTTAAATTTTACATTTAGAAGTTGTTTGTACTTCTCACCCATCTCTTGTAAGTAGTTGGTAGCCATCTGTTGTCGTTCGTCTTCTTGTACCAAGGTTCCATCTCATTGATTGCTAGCAACCCTCCATTGAGTTTTCTTCGAAAATTATCCAACTTCTGGGATATTCTGGCTTCAGTCTCATTTATTAGAGTTGCTGCAGTTGTCAACATTATCCTTGTCTGGTGATTAGATGTATGGATCAATTCTAGTTGATTTTTCTCCAATGATTCGATGTCATGGTAAACTTCATCGTTAACTCCAAACACTGAGGTGAGTAGCTGCCCTAGTACTCCTCGCTTGGTCCTGACATCTTGAGTATACATGCTTTTCATATTCCAGATGATCTGCCGTTGCTGCTCTCTCAGGTGATGATTTAATTCCTTGCAATGGGATTCTGCAGATAATACCAGTGCCTTGTCGCATAAGGTATCCATTTGTTGGATTGTCTTGTTTATATCTTCTTTATTTACTTGGATGCTGGAGATGTTCACTGCTACTTCGATCCTGAAGTTTCCCCTCGAGAGTTTTGCGTGGCCAAGTTATTCAATGAATAGGCCAGGTGACGGATACTTTACTGTATACAACCCCTTGGTTGCCGAAATTATGGTGCATAACGTAAGTAAGAGTGTTATAGTTTTTGTTACAGTTGACACTCCACTACCCCTGCTTTGCTTTCTACTTCCTTCCTCTGCCTCCTGTCTTGGTAACGGAACGAGCTTGGTAATAGGATGCTTGAGAATTGTGTCTCCCTTTGTCTTAACGGTTGCAACTCTGACAATGCCATCTGTACCTGGATGCACTTCTTTCACTCTTGCTAAAGGCCATCGATTGGGAGGACTGTTTTCATCCTTTTGTAACACTAGATCCCCTACTTGCAAATTCTCTTCCTTCGAAGTCCATTTCGTTCTGCGTTGTAACCCAGATAGGTATTCCTTAGACCATATTTTCCAAAAGTCGTTTTTCAACTTTTGAAGTAGTTTCCATCTTGTCAGTGTTTCTGAATGTACTTCTAATGGTGGTTCATTTGGTGTTATAAGTTCTTTTCCAATTAGAAAATGGCCAGGGGTCAACGCTACCACATCGTTAGGATCTGTGGTTAATGGACAAAGTGGTCTCGAATTGAGACATGCCTCTATTTGGTACAGGAGGGTCGATAGTTCTTCAAACGTGAGGGTACTGTTCTCTACAATCCTTTTCATGTGATACTTTGTTGACTTCACAGCTGCTTCCCAGATTCCTCCGAAGTGGGGAGCTGCCGGTGGAATAAAGTGCCACTGGATTCCTTCTTGAGTAAGTTTTTCTTGAACGCTAGAGTCTCCTAGAGTTTTCTTGAAGTCCTTCTGCAGAACTCTATTTGCTCCTACAAATGTGGTTCCGTTATCGCTATAGATATGAAAGCATGTTACTCTTCTGGATGTAAATCTTCTGAAGGCTGCCAAAAAGGCGTTTGCTGTTAGATCACTGACAGCCTCCAAATGAACTGCTTTGGTAGCCAAACATACAAATATGACAATATATCCTTTGTATGACTTATTCCCTCCTCCTTTTGCGGTTCTGATCTGTATTGGCCCTGCATAATCCAGTCCAGTGTGAGAAAATGGCAGGGACGGCGTTACTCTAGACTCAGGTAAATTGCCCATGAGTTGCTGCAACGGTTGTCTTCTGAATGCAAAACATTTCATACAGGTGTGAATTTCTTTGCGTATTATTTCCTTCACATTGATGATCCAGAATTTTCTACGTATGTATGCTGCTGTAGCTTGACTTCCGCCATGTAGCAGTTTCTGATGGACGTCTCTCACTATTAGGTGGGCTAGATGACTATTATGGGGAATGAGAATAGGATGTTTCTCATTATATGGCAACATTGAATTTTGAAGTCGTCCTCCCACTCTAAGAGTTCCTTCATCATCGATGAATGGTCGTAATGGTGCCAAGGAACTTTTTGTGTGAACCGAGATGTTTTTCTTCAAGGTTTGAATCTCTGTTGCCCAGCTGCGTGCTTGCACTATACGGATGATTTGAATGAGGCAATTGTTGAGTTCTGCTGCCATAAGGTATTCGGTCGGAAACGGTTGTCTTCTGGATTTTTGAACAAACCTGTTACAGTATGCAGTGACCCGCAGTAACTTCTTCAGTGACGAATATTTGGATAAGATGTCCAATTCTTCTTTTGATGCGATAAACGCTTGGACTTGGTGAATTTTTGCCTCTTTTGTAGCTGTTATGGGAATAGTTGTTTCCGTAAGTGGCAAAGAATTAGTTCGTAACCATTGCGGGCCATTCCACCACAATAGATGATGCTGTAGTTTGACAGGAGTGAGCCCTCGGGATACAGCGTCTTCTGGGTTGTCCTCTGAGCGCACATAATGCCAATTTCCGCTGGGGGTTACTTCCAATATTTCTGTTACCCTGTTTGCGACAGATGTTTCCCATTTCTCCGGACCTGCTCTTATCCAGGATAAGGTTATCATGGAATCTGACCACGCGAAGATGGAGATGCTGAGGATGTCCAGTGCACTAATAGCTTCGTTCAACATTTTTGCTGCTAACGATGCTGCACATAACTCCAGCCTTGGCAACGTTTTCTTCATCTTTATAGGTGCAACCTTTGACTTGGCTGTCAATAGACTTACTTGAATGCGTCCCTTGAGACATTACCCTGCTGTAAATTACAGCACCGTAAGCTTTTTCCGACGCATCACAGAATGTATGCAAGCTCCATTTCCCGGATGCTGCTGTGGTACCCTAACCATCTTGGAATGGATATGCCTTCAACCAATGGTAACTCTTCTTGAAACTGCTTCCACTCGTTCAATATTTCTGTGGCCACTGGTTGATACCATGATTGCTGTTGTAACCAAAGTTGTTGAATTATTAATTTGGCTTTTATTACAATTGGCGCTAACCATCCTAATGGGTCAAACAAGCGGGATATTTCTGACAAGATTACCCTCTTTGTAGGATTTTGCATCAGCTCGAAGACTGACTCGAAATTTAAATTCGTCTGCCTTTGGACTCTAGTGTCCTTAGCTGGTTTAAGCTGAGTTCAGTAGTGGTCTTCGCACTAGCATCAAAGACTACCCTTAACTTGGTGGTTGTGCTGTCTTCCTTCACTACCGCTTGATGAGGGATGAAGTAGGATTGTCGATATTGGCTCCTGGTTGAACTCGTTTCATATGTTCCAGTTCTAAGTATTCCTTCATGAATGTTTTGTATTCTTTACCTAGAACTTTATTTTCTTCTAATCGCTTCTCTAGTTGAAGGAACCGTGCGATTGCCTTTTTTCTCGAATCCCCAAGCTTTTCTATTGGTTCCTTGAAACGGAATTTTCATTGTATATGTACCATCAGAATTTCTCTGGTGGTTGCAGTTGTAGAATTCTTCGCATTCCTTGTCTTCGTTGGACATCATCTTTTCTGGTACAAACTTCTTCAATTTCCCAAATTTTGTGAGTTGTTCATCTTCTGCAGCACATGCGACTATGCTAAGAATTTTCCTTTCTTCTGATGGTGCTGTTGCATTCCCGGTGATGATCCATCCAAGTTCCGTGTTTTGCGCTAACAGGCCTCCGTTGAATTTTCGTACTTCTTCCACAATGATTCCTTGTAGATGTCTGCTCCTAGGATAACGTCTATTGGTCCAGGTTTCTGAAATAGTGGATCAGCCAACACCATATTCTTACAGTCCTGAAGGTTGATAGTTTTCGACTGGTTTTTCTGGAAGTGACTTGGTTAACTGTGGCAGTATCAGCATCTCACATGTGGTTGTGTAGTTGCTTGGAAATCGTGGACGTAGGTTTACAGTTAATCGTCCTCGGGCTGTACCTGCTCCTTTCTTGCCTAATCCAGGAATGTGCACTCTCACCTTTTCTTCTGGTAGACCCAGCGTTTGAGCTGCATCTCCTGTGATGAATGATGCCTGTGATCCGGAGTCTATCAGGGCTCTGAGATACTCCAAACTCCCTGAGGATGACTGGACCTTAATTAGGGCAGTTGCCAGCAAAACGTTGCGATGCTGTCTTCCTACTGGGCTTGCAACAATATTTTCTTTCTCTTTGGTTGCTGTCGCACTGGAAGTCGCCGCCGTGGTCTTTGGAAAGCTGCTGCTGCTGCTGCTTACTAAAATCTTCGTGCAGAAGCCAATGATGCTTTTTGTTGAATACCTTGCATTTCCCTGGCAAAAGTGTCTGGAGTTATATTTTCCTGTAGGCTTGAGGCAGTTAGAACAAAGTTTTTTATTCTTGATAACGTCCCAACGTTCAGATACTTTTAGATTGTTGAATTTTGGGCAGGATTTGATGCTGTGTGATCCTCCGCAGTGGAAGCACGATACGTCAGCAGTGTGGTACGTCTTCACTGCCCACCTATCCTGGCGACTTTCCCATGGTTTCCCAATTCCTTGTTTTCTGTCACTACAAGGCACATGATAGGCCCCCATGTGGCCGTTTCAAATCTTAAGTTCTCAATTGCTCTTAGGCATTCTGCAGTCGTGTCATGGAGTTTCTTGATCCCCTCTGCAGATTCGTTCGACAGGCTTGCCTGGTTGAATATGTCATCCAAATACTTCGCGAGTAGCAGCCTGGTGTTGTCGTATCTGTTCCTTATAATGAACCATGCAGACTCGTAATTGGCTTCAGTTGCCTCCAGGTGTTGCACTAACATGCTGGCTTCCCCTTGTAACTGCGACTTCAAGTACTGCATTTTTTCCGCCTTACTTAGTCGTGGAAAATGGAAAATGTCATGAAAGCTAGGCCATGCTTCGAAGGTCCCTTCAAAAACTGGAAATTTGAGAGCAGGTAACACTATATTCGCATGGCTGTTTTTCTTGACACCTTGAACCCTCTTCATCCTGGATGTACTGGTACAGGAGCACAATTATTTCGTTGACCATCTTCTTGGTCTCGTGGAACTCCTTGTCGTCGTAGCTACCGTGGGATAATATCTCCTCGTTTAGAGCTCTGATGTCATCCCAATCATCTTGATGTTCTTAATGTTGTATTTGTAATACCTTTTACTGCATTCCTCATTCAACCTATTACAGACTTCCTGAATGTCGCTTTGGAGTGAATTTACCTTGATCTGTAGCCTCTTATTCGGCTCTGTCCCTCCTTGTCAGCAACTGTGTCGTGTCCTCTTTTGGCGCTACTGGCTGCTGTGAACTTCACACCTAGTGTGGCTAGATTTTCTTCTCACTTGTCGAGCAGGGCAACCCCTTCATTGTAAACGTCTTTGGTTTGCTGAAAAATTTGTTTTTAAAATAAGGGTGTCTTCCTTGACTTCCTTCTCCAGGTCTGAATGGTTGGCCTCAAATTCTTCCCAAAGTTGTTTTAGGGTGGATCTGCGAGCGGTGATATATGCTGCATTTTTTCTTGATGGGCCATCCTTCTTCACGTTGATAATCTGCCTGCGAATGGATTCTGCTAAATCTTCTTGGGTTTTAAAAATCTCCCGTCGCTGCGCCATCGTAACGGTCTTGTTCGAAGAGGGCTGGTACGTTTAAGGGATTACTGGACCAAATGATAGGGGCATGAACATTGAAACACTCGAAATATCAGATACTAGGGGCAGGAACGTTTTAATGGCTCTAAGGACCAAAATGTTCAGGATGGAGCTTGTAGTGGACTGTGTGAATTTATTTTGGACAAATTACAGGATATGTCTTAGGGGTGCAGGAATTAAAAAAGGTGCAACCCAACGGTCTCGTGCGGTCTCACACGATATAATGTAACAAAAACCTGGGTTCCGTTTGGGCAGCGTGAACACAGTGAAACAAGAGTTTAAACTGTATTAATTTAATGACTAGTTCTTTTCTATTTATACATATAAAAATACTGACTTAGCTTACAAAGTTTAATATTTGCCCTAGTTCAAACTGTTATTTCTACGTGCGTGTCTAATTTCATAATAAACAAACTTGCAGAGTGCAGAATTGCAGGCTGTTCACAGGGTCATTCGAGCACTGATTACATTACTGCTGACGATTTGTTAAGCATTTTCCGTATGCAATATGTGTTTGTGACATACACGCCTAATTAAATTAAAAGGATTAAAATTTATGTTTGGTTCCTAAACATATGTTAAAACTTACTTATTTGTAGTAATGGAAAACAAATTGCAGCTTCTTGTGAAGAAAATTGAATTGAGACATTTTATTTTATTGCAACTTAAGATTTATTTCTTACAGTTTTCGAGATTTACCAGTTTTTAATGTTGTTCATTTCCCATATTTTTTTTATTTCGCTACAGAGAAAGAAATTTTTAAAATTATTTAAAATCAAAATTACATTACGAATAAACTTACTATATTTCACGAAGTTTTACAGGTACAAATGGTTAATGAGATTATCTCTTTCAAAATCGTTTTGAAAGTGGTTTAAAATTTTCACTTGGTTTACGAGAAAACGTTGATATCCTACAGCGAAATAACGGAAAATGTTGAATTTTAAGTTCAGTTTTAATTATGAACATTAAATATGTATCTGAAAAGAAGTAGTAAATATTATAGTTTAAGTATTATCTGATTAAAATACTTTGTAACTTACTTTTGTTCTGAAATTTAATATTTTAATTTTAAGAGGCCGCACATGTTTGATCTAGGTGAAGCCATTTTCTTACACCTATAATTTTATTAGGAGTTTATGACCAAATGAGAAAATTTGCTAAATGCTAACCTTTAGAAAAGAAAGTAAATTTTCTAATTTGGTCATAAACTACTAATAAAATGTACGGCCTTTTGTTTTGCCCTGTTTAGGAGCGCTTGGTTACATCGATTTCAAAACGCAGCCCCTTGGAGCGAGCGAGATATGTTAGTAAAGTTTTTCTTAATTCCGTCGCACCCTCCCTCTCACGCGGGGGAGTCTGCGAGCTCATTGGCTTCAGGTGCGGCGCGAGGTAGGCGTTTGGCGCGAAAAGGTCGCTTGGCTTGGGGAGTTCTTCACAGACCGCTCAGGCGATAAGCGGTGCGTTTTTTTGGAGTGAGCGTTGTGTACCCTGGTTTTTGTTCGTATGACCGCCAGCTTTCCAAATTCCGTTAGGCCGTGGAGTTGCCTTTTTTCCGTTATCTGCGGGGATCCATACTGCAGAGTTGATCAATCCTTCGGTTTCGCCAGCTTCTGTTCCGATTTCCAGAGAGAGAATTAAACCAGACCACGCCAATTTGGCGGAACGTTCATTATGGGAGCACGACACCCACGCATCTATCGGCGGCACCTTGATTGAGATGGCGACCTCACCAGCCCCGTGACGTAATCGCTTGGCTGACCCATTAAGGTAGTGTGTGAATATTAATAACATCTAACTAACTTTTATGTGCGTCCATTACTGATTCATTGCCAAGGCAGCTCATTAAACTAGTTCATTCTACTGTGCATGCATAAGTTATGTGTCCATTATGGCTTCATTGCCGAGGTTGCTTAATCAACTAATTCAATCAACTGTACATGAATAATTTATGCGTTCATTATTGACTCATTGCCGAGGCCGCTTATTAAACTAATTCATTTCGCTGTACATGCATAATTTATGTGTTCGCTATTGCTTCATTGCCGAGGCCGCTAATTAAACTAAATCATTCCGCTGTACAGTGTGTCCCAAATTGGACACTTTTGATAGGAAACATTCATTTCTAGAGGAGATAGTAAAAAACTAACTTACATGTTACGGGCTCGTTTTTTGTGTAAAAATGAATGGCGAAAACCGCACATCGATATCTTGATCTCTTTAAAAGATACAGGGTGATTTTCAATTTGGTGCATTTTCGACTCACCCCCGTAACTTGCTTAGTTGTAAATATTTTGTGTTTCTGAAAAATCATTCCTAAGGCACTTTTTTAAAAGGAATCGAATGGTATGCTTAGTGTTTTTGTAAAACAAATGGCGGAGAAGCTGTGACATAAACTTTTATTTTTACTTATGGTAAATTTTCGACTCACCCCCGTAACTTGCGTATTTGTGAATATTTTGTGTTTCTGAAAAAACATTCTTAAGGCACTTTTTTTAAAGGAATCGAATGGTATGCTTAGTGTTTTTGTAAAACAAATGGCGGGGAAGCTGTGACATAAACTTTTATTTTTATTTACCATAAGTAAAAATAAAGGTTTATGTCACAGCTTCCCCGGCATTTGTTTTACAAAAACACTAAGCATACCATTCGATTCCTTTTAAAAAAGAATGTTTTTGCAGAAACACAAAATATTCACAAATAAGCAAGTTACGGGGGGAGTTGAAAATGCACCAAATTGAAAATCACCCTGTATCTTTTAAAGAGATCAAGATATCGATGTGCGGTTTTCGCCATTCATTTTTAAATAAAAAACGAGCCCGTACCATGTAAGTTAGTTTTTTACTATCTCCTCTAGAAATGAATGTTTCCTATCAAAAGTGTCCAATTTGGGACACACTGTACATGCATAATTTATGAGTTCATTTATTGACTCATTGCAGAGGCCGCTTATTAAACTAATTCATTTGGCTGTACATGCATAATTTATGTGTTCGTTATTGCTTCATTGCCGAGGCCGCTTATTAAACTAATTCATTCAGCTGTACATGTATAATTTATGCGTTTATTATTGACTCATTGTTGAGATCGCTTATGAAACTAATTCATTCCGCTGTACATGCAGAATTTATGCGTTCATTATTGATTCATTGCCGAGGCCGCTTATTAAACTAATTCATTCCGCTGTACATGCATAATTTATGAGTTCATTTATTGCTTCATTGCCGAGGCCGCTTATTAAACTAATTCATTTCGCTGTACATGCATAATTTATGTGATCGTTATTCCTTTATTGCCGAGGCCGCTTATTAAACTAATTCATCCAGCTGTACATATATAATTTATGCGTTCATTATTGATTCATTGCCGAGGCCGCTTATTAAACTAATTCATTCCGCTGTACATGCATAATTTATGAGTTCATTTATTGACTCATTGCAGAGGCCGCTTATTAAACTAATTCATTTGGCTGTACATGCATAATTTATGTGTTCGTTATTGCTTCATTGCCGAGGCCGCTTATTAAACTAATTCATTCAGCTGTACATGTATAATTTATGCGTTTATTATTGACTCATTGTTGAGATCGCTTATGAAACTAATTCATTCCGCTGTACATGCAGAATTTATGCGTTCATTATTGATTCATTGCCGAGGCCGCTTATTAAACTAATTCATTCCGCTGTACATGCATAATTTATGAGTTCATTTTTTGCTTTATTGCCGAGGCCGCTTACTAAACTAATTCATTTCGCTGTACATGCATAATTTATGTGTTCGTTATTCCTTCATTGCCGAGGCCGCTTATTAAACTAATTTATTCAACTGTACATATATAATTTATGCGTTCATTATTGATTCATTGCCGAGGCCGCTTATTAAACTAATTCATTCCGCTGTACATGCATAATTTATGAGTTCATTTATTGACTCATTGCCGAGGCCGCTTATTAAACCAATTCATTTCGCTGTACATGCATAATTTATGTGTTCGTTATTGCTTCATTGTCGAGGCCGCTTATTAAACTAATTCATTCCGCTGTACATGAATAATTTATGCGTTCATTATTGACCCATTGCCGAGGCCGCTTATTAAACTAATTCATTTCGCTGTACATGCATAATTTATGTGTTCGTTATTGCTTCATTGCCGAGGCCGCTTATTAAACTAATTTATTCAACTGTACATGTATAATTTATGCGTTCATTATTGACTCATTGCTGAGGTCGCTTATTAAACTAATTCCGCTGTACATGCATAATTTATGCGTTCATTATTGATTTATTGCCGAAGCCGCTTATTAAACTAATTCATTCCGCTGTACATGCATAATTTATGAGTTCATTTATTGACTCATTGCTGAGGCCGCTTATTAAACTAATTCATTTCGCTGTACATGCATAATTTATGTGTTCGTTATTGCTTCATTGTCGAGGCCGGTTATTAAACTAATTCATTCCGCTGTACATGAATAATTTATGCATTCATTATTGACCCATTGCCGAGGCCGCTTATTAAACTAATTCATTTCGCTGTACATGCATAATTTATGTGTTCGTTATTGCTTCATTGCCGAGGCCGCTTACTAAACTAATTCATTCAACTGTACATGTATAATTTATGCGTTCATTATTGATTTATTGCCAAGGCCGCTTATTAAACTAATTCATTCCGCTGTACATGCATAATTTATGAGTTCATTTATTGACTCATTGCCGAGGCCGCTTATTAAACTAATTCATTTCGCTGTACATGCATAATTTATGTGTTCGTTATTGCTTCATTGTCGAGGCCGGTTATTAAACTAATTCATTCCGCTGTACATGAATAATTTATGCGTTCATTATTGACCCATTGCCAAGGCCGCTTATTAAACTAATTCATTTCGCTGTACATGCATAATTTATGTGTTCGTTAGTGCTTCACCGTCGAGGCCGGTTATTAAACTAATTCGTTCCGCTGTACATGAATAATTTATGCATTCATTATTGACCCATTGCCGAGGCCGCTTATTAAACTAATTCATTTCGCTGTACATGTATAATTTATGCGTTCATTATTGACCCATTGCCGAGGCCGCTTATTAAACTAATTCATTTCGCTGTACATGCATAATTTATGTGTTCGTTATTGCTTCATTGTCGAGGCCGGTTATTAAACTAATTCATTCCGCTGTACATGAATAATTTATCCATTCATTATTGACCCATTGCCGAGGCCGCTTATTAAACTAATTCATTTCGCTGTACATGCATAATTTATGTGTTCGTTATTGCTTCATTGCCGAGGCCGCTTACTAAACTAATTCATTCAACTGTACATGTATAATTTATGCGTTCATTATTGACTCATTGCTGAGGTCGCTTATTAAACTAATTCCGTTGTACATGCATAATTTATGCGTTCATTATTGATTTATTGCCGAGGCCGCTTATTAAACTAATTCATTCCGCTGTACATGCATAATTTATGAGTTCATTTATTGACTCATTGCCGAGGCCGCTTATTAAACTAATTCATTTCGCTGTACATGCATAATTTATGTGTTCGTTATTGCTTCATTGTCGAGGCCGGTTATTAAACTAATTCATTCCGCTGTACATGAATAATTTATGCGTTCATTATTGACCCATTGCCGAGGCCGCTTATTAAACTAATTCATTTCGCTGTACATGCATAATTTATGTGTTCGTTATTGCTTCATTGCCAAGGCCGCTTACTAAACTAATTCATTCAACTGTACATGTATAATTTATGCGTTCATTATTGACTCATTGCTGAGGTCGCTTATTAAACTAATTCCGCTGTACATGCATAATTTATGCGTTCATTATTGATTTATTGCCGAAGCCGCTTATTAAACTAATTCATTCCGCTGTACATGAATAATTTATGCGTTCATTATTGACCCATTGCCGAGGCCGCTTATTAAACTAATTCATTTCGCTGTACATGCATAATTTATGTGTTCGGTATTGCTTCATTGCCGAGGCCGCTTACTAAACTAATTCATTCAACTGTACATGTATAATTTATGCGTTCAATATTGACTCATTGCTGAGGTCGCTTATTAAACTAATTCCGCTGTACATGCATAATTTATGCGTTCATTATTGATTTATTGCAGAGGCCGCTTATTAAACTAATTCATTCCGCTGTACATGCATAATTTATGAGTTCATTTATTGACTCATTGCCGAGGCCGCTTATTAAACTAATTCATTCCGCTGTACATGAATAATTTATGCGTTCATTATTGACCCATTGCCGAGGCCGCTTATTAAACTAATTCATTTCGCTGTACATGCATAATTTATGTGTTCGGTATTGCTTCATTGCCGAGGCCGCTTACTAAACTAATTCATTCAACTGTACATGTATAATTTATGCGTTCATTATTGACTCATTGCTGAGGTCGCTTATTAAACTAATTCCGCTGTACATGCATAATTTATGCGTTCATTATTGATTTATTGCAGAGGCCGCTTATTAAACTAATTCATTCCGCTGTACATTAATAATTTATGCGTTCATTATTGACCCATTGCCGAGGCCGCTTATTAAACTAATTCATTTCGCTGTACATGCATAATTTATGTGCTCGTTATTGCTTCATTGTCGAGGCCGGTTATTAAACTAATTCATTCCGCTGTACATGAATAATTTATGCATTCATTATTGACCCATTGCCGAAGCCGCTTATTAAACTAATTCATTCAACTGTACATGTATAATTTATGCGTTCATTATTGACTCATTGCTGAGGTCGCTTATTAAACTAATTCCGCTGTACATGCATAATTTATGCGTTCATTATTGATTTATTGCAGAGGCCGCTTATTAAACTAATTCATTCCGCTGTACATGCATAATTTATGAGTTCATTTATTGACTCATTGCCGAGGCCGCTTATTAAACTAATTCATTCCGCTGTACATGAATAATTTATGCGTTCATTATTGACCCATTGCCGAGGCCGCTTATTAAACTAATTCATTTCGCTGTACATGCATAATTTATGTGTTCGTTATTGCTTCATTGCCGAGGCCGCTTACTAAACTAATTCATTCAACTGTACATGTATAATTTATGCGTTCATTATTGACTCATTGCTGAGGTCGCTTATTAAACTAATTCCGCTGTACATGAATAATTTATGCGTTCATTATTGATTTATTGCCGAGGCCGCTTATTAAACTAATTCATTCCGCTGTACATGCATAATTTATGAGTTCATTTATTGACTCATTGCCGAGGCCGCTTATTAAACTAATTCATTTCGCTGTACATGCATAATTTATGTGTTCGTTATTGCTTCATTGTCGAGGCCGGTTATTAAACTAATTCATTCCGCTGTACATGAATAATTTATGCGTTCATTATTGACCCATTGCCGAGGCCGCTTATTAAACTAATTCATTTCGCTGTACATGCATAATTTATGTGTTCGTTATTGCTTCATTGCCAAGGCCGCTTACTAAACTAATTCATTCAACTGTAGATGTATAATTTATGCGTTCATTATTGACTCATTGCTGAGGTCGCTTATTAAACTAATTCCGCTGTACATGCATAATTTATGCGTTCATTATTGATTTATTGCCGAGGCCGCTTATTAAACTAATTCATTCCGCTGTACATGAATAATTTATGCGTTCATTATTGACCCATTGCCGAGGCCGCTTATTAAACTAATTCATTTCGCTGTACATGCATAATTTATGTGTTCGGAATTGCTTCATTGCCGAGGCCGCTTACTAAACTAATTCATTCAACTGTACATGTATAATTTATGCGTTCAATATTGACTCATTGCTGAGGTCGCTTATTAAACTAATTCCGCTGTACATGCATAATTTATGCGTTCATTATTGATTTATTGCAGAGGCCGCTTATTAAACTAATTCATTCCGCTGTACATGCATAATTTATGAGTTCATTTATTGACTCATTGCCGAGGCCGCTTATTAAACTAATTCATTCCGCTGTACATGAATAATTTATGCGTTCATTATTGACCCATTGCCGAGGCCGCTTATTAAACTAATTCATTTCGCTGTACATGCATAATTTATGTGTTCGGTATTGCTTCATTGCCGAGGCCGCTTACTAAACTAATTCATTCAACTGTACATGTATAATTTATGCGTTCATTATTGACTCATTGCTGAGGTCGCTTATTAAACTAATTCCGCTGTACATGCATAATTTATGCATTCATTATTGATTTATTGCCGAGGCCGCTTATTAAACTAATTCATTCCGCTGTACATGCATAATTTATGAGTTCATTTATTGACTCATTGCCGAGGCCGCTTATTAAACTAATTCATTTCGCTGTACATGCATAATTTATGTGTTCGTTATTGCTTCATTGTCGAGGCCGCTTATTAAACTAAATCATTCCGCTGTACATGAATAATTTATGCGTTCATTATTGACCCATTGCCGAAGCCGCTTACTAAACTAATTAATTTCGCTGTACATGCATAATTTATGTGTTCGTTATTGCTTCATTGCCGAGGCTGCTTATTAAACTAATTTATTCAACTGTACATGTATAATTTATGCGTTCATTATTGACTCATTGCTGAGGTCGCTTATTAAACTAATTCCGCTGTACATGCATAATTTATGCGTTCATTATTGATTTATTGCCGAGGCCGCTTATTAAACTAATTCATTCCGCTGTACTTGCATAATTTATGAGTTCATTTATTGACTCATTGCCGAGGCCGCTTATTAAACTAATTCATTTCGCTGTACATGCATAATTTATGTGTTCGTTATTGCTTCATTGTCGAGGCCGGTTATTAAACTAATTCATTCCGCTGTACATGAATAATTTATGCGTTCATTATTGACCCATTGCCGAGGCCGCTTATTAAACTAATTCATTCAACTGTACATGTATAATTTATGCGTTCATTATTGACTCATTGCTGAGGTCGCTTATTAAACTAATTCCGCTGTACATGCATAATTTATGCGTTCATTATTGATTTATTGCAGAGGCCGCTTATTAAACTAATTCATTTCGCTGTACATGCATAATTTATGTGCTCGTTATTGCTTCATTGTCGAGGCCGGTTATTAAACTAATTCATTCCGCTGTACATGAATAATTTATGCATTCATTATTGACCCATTGCCGAGGCCGCTTATTAAACTAATTCATTTCGCTGTACATGCATAATTTATGTGTTCGTTATTGCTTCATTGCCGAGGCCGCTTACTAAACTAATTCATTCAACTGTACATGTATAATTTATGCGTTCATTATTGACTCATTGCTGAGGTCGCTTATTAAACTAATTCCGCTGTACATGCATAATTTATGCGTTCATTATTGATTTATTGCCGAGGCCGCTTATTAAACTAATTCATTCCGCTGTACATGCATAATTTATGAGTTCATTTATTGACTCATTGCCGAGGCCGCTTATTAAACTAATTCATTTCGCTGTACATGCATAATTTATGTGTTCGTTATTGCTTCATTGTCGAGGCCGGTTATTAAACTAATTCATTCCGCTGTACATGAATAATTTATGCGTTCATTATTGACCCATTGCCGAGGCCGCTTATTAAACTAATTCATTTCGCTGTACATGCATAATTTATGTGTTCGTTATTGCTTCATTGCCAAGGCCGCTTACTAAACTAATTCATTCAACTGTACATGTATAATTTATGCGTTCATTATTGACTCATTGCTGAGGTCGCTTATTAAACTAATTCCGCTGTACATGCATAATTTATGCGTTCATTATTGATTTATTGCCGAGGCCGCTTATTAAACTAATTCATTCCGCTGTACATGAATAATTTATGCGTTCATTATTGACCCATTGCCGAGGCCGCTTATTAAACTAATTCATTTCGCTGTACATGCATAATTTATGTGTTCGGTATTGCTTCATTGCCGAGGCCGCTTACTAAACTAATTCATTCAACTGTACATGTATAATTTATGCGTTCAATATTGACTCATTGCTGAGGTCGCTTATTAAACTAATTCCGCTGTACATGCATAATTTATGCGTTCATTATTGATTTATTGCAGAGGCCGCTTATTAAACTAATTCATTCCGCTGTACATGCATAATTTATGAGTTCATTTATTGACTCATTGCCGAGGCCGCTTATTAAACTAATTCATTCCGCTGTACATGAATAATTTATGCGTTCATTATTGACCCATTGCCGAGGCCGCTTATTAAACTAATTCATTTCGCTGTACATGCATAATTTATGTGTTCTGTATTGCTTCATTGCCGAGGCCGCTTACTAAACTAATTCATTCAACTGTACATGTATAATTTATGCGTTCATTATTGACTCATTGCTGAGGTCGCTTATTAAACTAATTCCGCTGTACATGCATAATTTATGCGTTCATTATTGATTTATTGCCGAGGCCGCTTATTAAACTAATTCATTCCGCTGTACATGCATAATTTATGAGTTCATTTATTGACTCATTGCCGAGGCCGCTTATTAAACTAATTCATTTCGCTGTACAAGCATAATTTATGTGTTCGTTATTGCTTCATTGTCGAGGCCGCTTATTAAACTAAATCATTCCGCTGTACATGAATAATTTATGCGTTCATTATTGACCCATTGCCGAAGCCGCTTACTAAACTAATTAATTTCGCTGTACATGCATAATTTATGTGTTCGTTATTGCTTCATTGCCGAGGCCGCTTATTAAACTAATTTATTCAACTGTACATGTATAATTTATGCGTTCATTATTGACTCATTGCTGAGGTCGCTTATTAAACTAATTCCGCTGTACATGCATAATTTATGCGTTCATTATTGATTTATTGCCGAGGCCGCTTATTAAACTAATTCATTCCGCTGTACATGCATAATTTATGAGTTCATTTATTGACTCATTGCCGAGGCCGCTTATTAAACTAATTCATTTCGCTGTACATGCATAATTTATGTGTTCGTTATTGCTTCATTGTCGAGGCCGGTTATTAAACTAATTCATTCCGCTGTACATGAATAATTTATGCGTTCATTATTGACCCATTGCCGAGGCCGCTTATTAAACTAATTCATTCAACTGTACATGTATAATTTATGCGTTCATTATTGACTCATTGCCGAGGCCGCTTATTAAACTAATTCATTTCGCTGTACATGCATAATTTATGTGTTCGTTATTGCTTCATTGTCGAGGCCGGTTATTAAACTAATTCATTCCGCTGTACATGAATAATTTATGCATTCATTATTGACCCATTGCCGAGGCCGCTTATTAAACTAATTCATTTCGCTGTACATGCATAATTTATGTGTTCGTTATTGCTTCATTGCCGAGGCCGCTTACTAAACTAATTCATTCAACTGTACATGTATAATTTATGCGTTCATTATTGACTCATTGCTGAGGTCGCTTATTAAACTAATTCCGTTGTACATGCATAATTTATGCGTTCATTATTGATTTATTGCCGAGGCCGCTTATTAAACTAATTCATTCCGCTGTACATGCATAATTTATGAGTTCATTTATTGACCTCATTGCCGAGGCCGCTTATTAAACTAATTCATTTCCGCTGTACATGCATAATTTATGTGTTCGTTATTGCTTCATTGTCGAGGCCGGTTATTAAACTAATTCATTCCGCTGTACATGAATAATTATGCGTTCATTATTGACCCATTGCCGAGGCCGCTTATTAAACTAATTCATTCGCTGTACATGCATAATTTATGTGTTCGTTATTGCTTCATTGCCAAGGCCGCTTACTAAACTAATTCATTCAACTGTACATGTATAATTTATGCGTTCATTATTGACTCATTGCTGAGGTCGCTTATTAAACTAATTCCGCTGTACATGCATAATTTATGCGTTCATTATTGATTTATTGCCGAGGCCGCTTATTAAACTAATTCATTCCGCTGTACATGAATAATTTATGCGTTCATTATTGACCCATTGCCGAGGCCGCTTATTAAACTAATTCATTTCGCTGTACATGCATAATTTATGTGTTCGGTATTGCTTCATTGCCGAGGCCGCTTACTAAACTAATTCATTCAACTGTACATGTATAATTTATGCGTTCAATATTGACTCATTGCTGAGGTCGCTTATTAAACTAATTCGCTGTACATGCATAATTTATGCGTTCATTATTGATTTATTGCAGAGGCCGCTTATTAAAACTAATTCATTCCGCTGTACATGCATAATTTATGAGTTCATTTATTGACTCATTGCCGAGGCCGCTTATTAAACTAATTCATTCCGCTGTACATGAATAATTTATGCGTTCATTATTGACCCATTGCCGAGGCCGCTTATTAACTAATTCATTTCGCTGTACATGCATAATTTATGTGTTCGGTATTGCTTCATTGCCGAGGCCGCTTACTAAACTAATTCATTCAACTGTACATGTATAATTATGCGTTCATTATTGGACTCATTGCTGAGGTCGCTTATTAAACTAATTCCGCTGTACATGCATAATTTATGCGTTCATTATTGATTTATTGCAGAGGCCGCTTATTAAACTAATTCATTTCCGCTGTACATGAATAATTTATGCATTCATTATTGACCCATTGCCGAGGCCGCTTATTAAACTAATTCATTTCGCTGTACATGCATAATTTATGTGTTCGTTATTGCTGCATTGTCGAGGCCGCTTATTAAACTAAATCATTCCGCTGTACATGAATAATTTATGCGTTCATTATTGACCCATTGCCGAAGCCGCTTACTAAACTAATTAATTTCGCTGTACATGCATAATTTATGTGTTCGTTATTGCTTCATTGCCGAGGCCGCTTATTAAACTAATTTATTCAACTGTACATGTATAATTTATGCGTTCATATTGACTCATTGCTGAGGTCGCTTATTAAACTAATTCCGCTGTACATGCATAATTTATGCGTTCATTATTGATTTATTGCCGAGGCCGCTTATTAAACTAATTCATTCCGCTGTACTTGCATAATTTATGAGTTCATTTATTGACTCATTGCCGAGCCGCTTATTAAACTAATTCATTTCGCTGTACATGCATAATTTATGTGTTCGTTATTGCTTCATTGTCGAGGCCGGTTATTAAACTAATTCATTCCGCTGTACATGAATAATTTATGCGTTCATTATTGACCCATTGCCGAGGCCGCTTATTAAACTAATTCATTCAACTGTACATGTATAATTTATGCGTTCATTATTGACTCATTGCTGAGGTCGCTTATTAAACTAATTCCGCTGTACATGCATAATTTATGCGTTCATTATTGATTTATTGCAGAGGCCGCTTATTAAACTAATTCATTCCGCTGTACATGAATAATTTATGCGTTCATTATTGACCCATTGCCGAGGCCGCTTATTAAACTAATTCATTTCGCTGTACAATGCATAATTTATGTGTTCGTTATTGCTTCATTGCCGAGGCCGCTTACTAAACTAATTCATTCAACTGTACATGTATAATTTATGCGTTCATTATTGACTCATTGCTGAGGTCGCTTATTAAACTAATTCCGCTGTACATGCATAATTTATGCGTTCATTATTAATTTATTGCCGAGGCCGCTTATTAAACTAATTCATTCCGCTGTACATGCATAATTTATGAGTTCATTTATTGACTCATTGCCGAGGGCCGGCTTATTAAACTAATTCATTTCGCTGTACATGCATAATTTATGTGTTCGTTATTGCTTCATTGCCGAGGGCCGCTTACTAAACTAATTCATTCAACTGTACATGTATAATTTATGCGTTCATTATTGACTCATTGCTGAGGTCGCTTATTAAACTAATTCCGCTGTACATGCATAATTTATGCGTTCATTATTGATTTATTGCAGAGGCCGCTTATTAAACTAATTCATTCCGCTGTACATGAATAATTTATGCGTTCATTATTGACCCATTGCCGAGGCCGCTTATTAAACTAATTCATTTCGCTGTACATGCATAATTTATGTGTTCGTTATTGCTTCATTGCCGAGGCCGCTTACTAAACTAATTCATTCAACTGTACATGTATAATTTATGCGTTCATTATTGACTCATTGCTGAGTCGCTTATTAAACTAATTCCGCTGTACATGCATAATTTATGCGTTCATTATTGATTTATTGCAGAGGCCGCTTATTAAACTAATTCATTCGCTGTACATGAATAATTTATGCGTCATTATTGACCCATTGCCGAGGCCGCTTATTAAACTAATTCATTTCGCTGTACATGCATAATTTATGTGCTCGTTATTGCTTCATTGTCGAGGGCCGGTTATTAAACTAATTCATTCCGCTGTACATGAATAATTTATGCATTCATTATTGACCCATTGCCGAGGCCGCTTATTAAACTAATTCATTTCGCTTGTACATGCATAATTTATGTGTTCGTTATTGCTTCATTGCCGAGGCCGGCTTACTAAACTAATTCATTCAACTGTACATGTATAATTTATGCGTTCATTATTGACTCATTGCTGAGGTCGCTTATTAAACTAATTCCGCTGTACATGCATAATTTATGCGTTCATTATTGATTTATTGCCGAGGCCGCTATTAAACTAATTCATTCCGCTGTACATGCATAATTTATGAGTTCATTTATTGACTCATTGCCGAGGCCGCATATTAAACTAATTCATTTCGCTGTACATGCATAATTTATGTGTTCGTTATTGCTTCATTGTCGAGGCCGGTTTATTAACTAATTCATTCCGCTGTACATGAATAATTTATGCGTTCATTATTGACCCATTGCCGAGGCCGCTTATTAAACTAATTCATTTCGCTGTACATGCATAATTTATGTGTTCGTTATTGCTTCATTGCCAAGGCCGCTTACTAAACTAATTCATTCAACTGTACATGTATAATTTATGCGTTCATTATTGACTCATTGCTGAGGTCGCTTATTAAACTAATTCCCGCTGTACATGCATAATTTATGCGTTCATTATTGATTTATTGCCGAGGCCGCTTATTAAACTAATTCATTCCGCTGTACATGAATAATTTATGCGTTCATTATTGACCCATTGCCGAGGCCGCTTATTAAACTAATTCATTTCGCTGTACATGCATAATTTATGTGTTCGGTATTGCTTCATTGCCGAGGGCCGCTTACTAACTAATTCATTCAACTGTACATGTATAATTTATGCGATCAATATTGACTCATTGCTGAGGTCGCTTATTAAACTAATTCCGCTGTACATGCATAATTTATGCGTTCATTATTGATTTATTGCAGAGGCCGCTTATTAAACTAATTCATTCCGCTGTACATGCATAATTTATGAGTTCATTTATTGACTCATTGCCGAGGCCGCTTATTAAACTAATTCATTCCGCTGTACATGAATAATTTATGCGTTCATTATTGACCCATTGCGAGGCCGCTTATTAAACTAATTCATTTCGCTGTACATGCATAATTTATGTGTTCGGTATTGCTTCATTGCCGAGGCCGCTTACTAAACTAATTCATTCAACTGTACATGTATAATTTATGCGTTCATTATTGACACATTGCTGAGGTCGCTTATTAAACTAATTCCGCTGTACATGCATATTTATGTGTTCGTTATTGCTTCATTGTCGAGGCCGGTTATTAAACTAATTCATTCCGCTGTACATGAATAATTTATGCGTTCATTATTGACCCATTGCCGAGGCCGCTTTTTAAACTAATTCATTCAACTGTACATGTATAATTTATGCGCGTTCATTATTGACTCATTGCTGAGGTCGCTTATTAAACTAATTCATTCCGCTGTACATGCATAATTTATGAGTTCATTTATTGACTCATTGCAGAGGCCGCTTATTAAACTAATTCATTTCGCTGTACATGCAGAATTTATGTGTTCGTTATTGCTTCATTGCCGATGCCTCTTATTAAACTAATTCAATCAATTGTACATGCATAATTTATGCGTCCATTATTGATTCATTGCCGAGGCCGCTTATTGAACTAATTCATTCCGCTGTACATGCATAATTTAATGCGTTCAGTATTGATTCATTGCCGAGACCGCTTATTAAACTAATTCATTCCGCTGTACATGCATAATTTATGCGTTCATTATTGATTCATTGCCTAGGCCGCTTATTAAACTAATTCATTCCGCTGTACATGCATAATTTATTGCGTTCATTATTGATTCATTGCCCGAGGTCGCTTATTAAACTAATTCATTCCGCTGTACATGCATAATTTATGCGTTCATTACTGACTCATTGCCGAGGCCGCTTATTAAACTAATTAATTCCGCTGTACATGCATAATTTATGCGTTCATTTATTCATCATTGCCGTGACCGCTTATTAAACTAATTAAGTTAGCAACGTGCTAGCTAGGTAGTATAGTCGATTAGGATTAAGGCGTCCCCCAGCTGGGCTATACAGCCTGTTCATAATTAAGTGTGCACTATTGCTATCTCGGTTGCTATTATAGCTACGAAGTTGGTTAAATTAGTAAAATAGTAGCATATTTCGTTCCGATTAAAATGGCGCAAACAAAAAAAAACAATTGAGCTTCGGGTTTTTGACATATGTCAAAAAATGATTTTTTTTAATGGAACGCCCTGTATATTTTGACGTCAATCGATAGCCAATCTTCTTCTGAACAAAAAACTTCTTATACTCTACTATCTTAAAGTTAATAACAATGGAGATATACGCCTGGTCAAAATTAAATACGTTGTAGCTCCCATAATAAGCAAGTTAGCAATAGTGCACATTTAATTCTGAACGGGCGTATATCTCCATTATTATTAACTTTAGGATAGTATGGTATAAGAAGTTTTTTGTTCAGAAAAAGATTGGCTATCGATTGACGTCAAAATATACAGGGGGCTCCATTTTTTAAAAATGCATTTTTTGACATATGTCAAAAACCCGAAGCTCAATTGTTTTTTTTTGCACCATTTTAATCGGAACGAAATATGCTACTATTTTACTAATTTAACCAACTAGCTATAATATCAACCGAGATAGCAATAGTACACACTTAATTTTGAACAGGCTGTATAGTTAGTCCATGTATTACTGTGTTTACTTTGGTGTATAATTGATTTATATGTGTGAGACCAATAGAACGGTATCTTGAACGAGGTCTTATGATTTCCGACGAGTCTGTTCATGCCTACTTTTAGGTTACTGTGTAAAGATAGATGTACGGCGAAGCCTGAGGGTTTAAGCGTTGCAGGTAAGTTGGGGATGCTTGCCGCTGCAGTGTCGTGAGGCCGTGCACTTGTATCGTGCCCCGTTTAGCTTTCGAGCGTGGGTTTCCAGATTGAATCTCGTGGGGCCCATTTCTTTTGCAACACCCTATATGTATACAGTTACGCTTGCCCTGTGGTGTACCGGTTCTAGGACCATGCCCATCTCCCTGAGCGTATCAAGCCGCGGCTTTTAAGCCTATTTGGTGAGATTTCCAGGGTAGGTATCGACGTCTCCTATGCTTGGTTAAGCATTTGGCACTCTCACACCCTTAAGTGTTGTTAAAACAGTTTGATACTGTAACAAGTTTCGTTAATTACTCATTTATATTTCATGTTTTTATGATTTAATTTATTATTGCTTTGAGTCTTAGGACGTAGGTATCTCTTTAACATATTAAGTGGCATATTATAATTAAAGTAAGTGTTGCAACAAAAGTCGTAGCTCTAGTTTAAATTTCAATAAACAATATAAAATGCCTAATATATTATTGTACATGACTTAAATTGTATAAATTTTGCTTGTGTTGTATCAATGCAGTTTATAAAACAACAACTACTAGAATTAATAAATGTGCAACTACACGATAACAAAGTAACGTAGCTAACTATGGCATTTTACATAAACTTCATTCTTTTGGATCCCCAAATGTCATCATTTGCTTTACTATTACCTTATATAGGTATAGGTAACTCTAGTTTACACCACGACGCTCAAACTGTTACTATTTGTGTTGCCTATCTACACGTCGACTATAGCTTTTTTATGGGGATTGTTTAATAACTTTACCACGAACCGTAATGGGTATAGTTCTGCAATTATTTGACTTTTTTATTTATCACTTTATAACTTCAAATATAAGAGATGAAGGAGCGGTAATATGCTTATAACAAATAAATGCAATGCAAAAATTTCCCCATGGTGAAAAAAATTAAAAAATGCAGTAGCGCTTGGAATTATTAATCATTTTATTCAGAACAACAAAAGCCAATAAAAGCGATATGAAGTAAAATTTTACACTTTTGTACCATGAAGAAGTAGCCTATTTGATGTATATGGGCACGTCGAGGGATGTTTTAATTTCTTTAGAAAAACTTGATAACAGTAAATTAAATTGAATATACAGGGCAGGAAGCGCCAAAATATTTATTGAAATTAGGCAACACACTATACTATTCAGGAGTAGGAAGAGAAAGCTGATGCTCATAATCTAATCCTAAACTTGAGCTCGGGCTAGTTAATTACCGTATTCAAGATAACAGATCTTTACCTGGAAAGGTGCATTATATTTTTGCTTTCGTAGCTTCGTAATTTGCTTCAAGTAGCAGCTTCACATAGTCGTGGTGAATTCAAGGAAGAAAATTGTATTTCACCTTTCATTTCAAGGCTACCATAAATTACCACATTGCTGATCAGTCACATTTTTAAAAAGCGCAACTTTGCTTTTTGAATATGCATGGGAAGGCTCTCTTTTAGTGTGTATTAATTATCATTTAATTAAAAAGTGCACTATTTCTACACTTACAATCTGTAGTTTGTCATAAATATGAAATAATGTAGGTTTATTTTAGAAAACTGTCTCCTTAGGTAGATTTTATTAATTTTCACTTTCAAAAAGTTAAAAACAAGATAATAGCACAGTTAACGACAGCGTATAAATATAAAAACCCAGTTATCAATATTTATCCTTATTATGTTGAAATTATTGATACTCTTTAAATAAAATTAGGTAGGTATACTGTTAAAAATCGTATACACTGTTTAGGGTCAAGTTTACCTTGAGACAAACGCAATAATTTTGATTTTGACGTCCGTAACTCGTGTTGCGTTAGAATGTGAGCAACTTCAAGCTGTTTGCATATTGTGTACGGAATGTGATAACGTGAACGTCCAAATTAAAAGTTTTGTGCTTGATTTATCATTTCTATGCTCCGCAAGTATTTTCGTTAGCGGTAATTATTCTGTTCATACGTTATTATAAGTTGTTTATTATGGATGGTTGTAATTTTCATCTATTCTTTATAATTTTGTCTTGCCGTGACAGTAAATTTTACTTGATTTTGAGGTTAATATGAGAATGCCATGGTGATTTCTCAAACTTCATAATAGGGCTACCTTGAGACAAAAGTTTTGGGCTACCATGAGATATGTTTCAAGGTAGCCCATTTTGAATTTTGTATTTTGTGTTACATTAAAATGTCTAGAGAACATAAAAGAAAGAGTAACAAGGGAAGAGAAGCTGATTATATAAGAAAAACAAAAAGAACTACAACGAAAAAATTATTTGAAAGTAAAGAAATGCGTTAAGAGAAATTTTCCGGTAGCAAAAAATCAAGAAATACGAAGTTTACTATTCCGAAAATGATTCTTATTCTGACAATTTTGAAGTTGAGGAAAATGAATTTACTTTTAAAGAAACTTTTGCAAAACCTAAAATCGATTCGTTTGTTTCGCTCGAATTCAAGGATAAGACAAAAATCTATTACATAAAAAAAATTATTAAAAAGAGGACCAAACTGAAGTTTTTGCAAAAAAGTGCTAAAAATAAGAACTTATTTGTATTTCCTATAGTACCTCATGTAACCATTGTCAGTGGAAATGACATCAAACAAATTTTGCCTGCACCCACAGAATTAGGAAAAACTAAGCGCCAGAACGCTTTCATACATTTTTGAATTTCTTTTAATAATATCAACATTCCTTAATGTTATTATATTAAATTGCTTTTTTAATAAATATATTGTGTTGAATTGCTTATTATTTATAAATAAAAGGCTTGTCTCATGGTGCCCCACGTGTGGGCCATAATGAGACAAGTTACATCGTTTTAGAAAAGTAATAATCCCAGAAAAATATTTAAATACTGCTATTTCTTAATATGCCATTAGTTACAAGAAGCAATGATGAATATATCGTAAAAATTCTTGGTTGATATCTATTTAAATAACATTTGTAAAAATAGTTATATACATTTTGTCTCGTTGTGGCCCACTTGACCCTACACATGAAGTGTATAATAATTGTATTGTTTGAGGCTTTCGCGGTTACTCGAATTATTCTCCTTAGCATGGAATTTCGGCTTAGACCGCGTAGTATTTGTATATGAACACCCAGCATTTTCTGGCTTAATGTGCCTTGCACCTTGTGAAGTAGAGCAAAAACCCGCGCGATGGCCATGCTCTTTGGTGGCTCGTGTTGTTTGAGTATCTTGAGAACGAGGATACTTAGGCAGATTTGGCCGTTTTGCTGTTTGTGCATCCATATTCACTAACGACTGCGACTTTCACTCTGATGATGCAAGCTGCAAGGTCTTGCGAAACGTTAGTGAATATGGATGCACAAACAGCAAAACGGCCAAATCTGCCTAAGTATCCTCGTTCTCAAGATACTCAAACAACACGAGCCACCAAAGAGCATGGCCATCGCGCGGGTTTTTGCTCGACTTCACAAGGTGCAAGGCACATTAAGCCAGAAAATGCTGGGTGTTCATATACAAATACTACGCGGTCTAAGCCGAAATTCCATGCTAAGGTGTATAATAATTGTAATATTATTTTTCATAAGCAGAGCTAATTAACAGGTCACAGCATATCATGTGTATGATGTATGCAGCATGTGTTGTGTGTGGTCAGGTTACTCTTTCCCATAGACCAGTCTTCTGGGAGGAGCGCCGTTAATTGTATCCCAATGGCGAATGGTGACCGGGTTCGATACCGATCTAATAGACTGCGGAAAAATTTCGCCTGCCCATGGATTCGAACCAAGAACTCGCTTATTGCAAACTTGACACCCTTATCACTGCGCCACACGGTACATGAGAGCAAACATTACATTTTGTCTTTGTTATCAGTGGCATAAGGCTAACACATTACTTTTACTTTCCATGGGCAATCCTTATCGAGTATTTAAGTGATCATATGGTCGATACTAAAAATTATTTTTAGTACCTACCGTATAGGTACTAAAAATAATGCTGTGACAAAATTTTAATGATTTATTTGCAAATAAAATATACTAACAGTAAAAATTGGAATCAAATTTCAAGAGTATAATTCCAATGGCAATTATTTAAAAGCTAATTTTGGCAGGAACGCAAACATAAAATTCATTTAATTTTGGTAACATCTTAGTTTCCCAAAATTGTGTGTCCCTTTGAATAATTTTAATTGAAATTCCTAGCAGTGGCCAAACGACAAAATAACACTTAATTTTGTTACAGATGTTTAACTGTCTTTGTATCTGATGGTAATAGGAATGGTATATTTTTAAGTATAATCGACCATCTATTATTTCCGCTTCGCTCGTAGGGCAAACTTCATGTCTGGTGTGCTAAACACTTTCATTTGGAGCTTGATACATAAATAGCTATTTTGATACGCCAATATCAAAAATTATATTAAAACCGCCTTACAAAAATTTAAATTCTAACAATTAATGCTACTTGATTAAGAAAACGTTGAAAATGTTTTGCTCCGATCCATGGTACATAACCTTCTTCTATATCTTTTTCGATAATTTCATTATTAAAAATGCAATCTACCTACTCCACACTAGGTGGACAGCCTGTAGTATTTATAGAGAAAGATTTCGTTTTACTCCTGGGACACCCTGTATATAATTTACTGATAATTAGTGCTACGGATAATGTTTTACATCTCTTTTAATTGCCGTACTAAAGTAAAAAATGTACAGAAGTTGCAATTTACCAACTTTCGTTAATGCATTGAAAATGAATTTTGTAATTAGATAAAGATGTTGAATTGGATATTACAATTTCTTTTATCTACTCCAGTGGGATAAGTAACTCATTACGTCACTCATTTGACCTGTTTCAGTTACGTAATGGTTTCATTACACAACTGAGTTTGCCTACTAAAATATTTTTGAAAATGATAGATCTGACATTTCTCTTAATGCACTTTTCTCAATTTTAGGCAGTCGTAGATAAAATTTTGTACAATACATGTGTGATAATGCGTCATTAATATACCTGTGTGCTTACATAACTCGTGCTACGCACTCGTTGGTAACTTACACACACGTATATTAATGATGCTGTTATTCCACTTGTATAGTAAATAACTATTATATAACTTTAGAAGATGTATTGCTTATATGAGCCATTCTTATTATTACATTTATTAGCTGTTTTAAAGGAGGTCTGAGAATTACAATCCATCTGATCGGCGGCTCCACATATTATTATTCGTAGTATATTTTGTTTACTCATGAAACGTGATTTAATACGCGGAGCGTTCAAATATGAATTATAATTTGAATTGCGCCGTAAAAGACAAAGACATGCAAAGAAGTTGTATACATTAATTAATACTCTGGAACAAGTCCTAACTTCATTCAGTCGTTAAGTCGTCACAATGCATTTTCGTTCAATTGGCAAGCATGAGTGAGGTGGAAGTGCATGCAAGCGTGGAACAACGCATTAGTAGTAAATTTCTTATCAACGAAGATATCAAACGATAAGAAATTTGTGTAAGAGTTAAAAGACAGTTTGGTGCGCAACCACTATCGGACATAAGCGTTTACAAAAGGAGTAAAGCGTTTGAAGATGGCATTCTCGCCGTCCAAAACATTGACAACAGAAGAGAATGCTGACAGAGTAAAATGCACTTATTTGAAACGATTGTCGATTTACAGTGAAGGATATTCCATCTGCATTAAATATCAGTAGAGGTAACTTAAAAAAAACGCAAGTTCTCTGTCTGCATCTTACAGGATAATGCTCGATCTCATTTTGCTATTGACACGCTGACTACGATTCAAAAATTGAATTGGACCATGCTGTTTTATTTACCGTACATGTCGGACCTTGCTGTATCAGTTTCTTATTTGTTTGGACCCTTAAGAGTTTCTAGAAGAAAAATACCTCATTGTAATGAAGAAGTCATCAAAATTGTTCCGAAATGGGTGCGATAGCAGCCAAAAATTTTTTTCTCGTGAAATACAGAAACTTCCGGAAATATGGCACCAGTTTATTAAAAGAGAGGAAGCCTGAGTAGAAAAATTACATGATATACATTAGAGTCCTTGTGTTTGTTTTTGAATAAATATTAAATTATAATTTAAATTTGAACGCTTCTCGTAGCTTTAATAGAACTAGAGCGAAGATGCTTTTAATAGGAGGAACAAGGCAGTGTGAAAAAGGAATTAGATGTGATTAGACCTTTAAGTTGTTTAATCGATATGTATCTTTAGTTTTGTGTTAATTGTTCAATAAATATATTTTAAACTGATTTGTTGTATGGGGAGCTTTTACATTGTATAAACTAAGTAACTTTGCAGTTTTCGTATATATACATATGTATCGTATTTATATTTTTAAAGTCCCCATCATTTTTTTTCTATTACAATCGCGCATTAAGTTTTAGTACAAACAGCTGCTACTAACATTCCAACCCTGCCACTGGCCACTACCATTCTGCGAATAAGTGCAGTGCTGCAATGACCTTCATCCACGTAATACTAATCATGTTAGAATAAAATACAATCTGAACCGCTATTTACTAATTACTTGCAAATTTAGAATTACACAAAGGGCCAGAATAAAAAAAATTGCACATAATCGTTATTTTAAAAATGAGAAAATAGGCTAATCCCCCTCCCTCACAACAGCATCTTCTCATAAAGATAGAATCGACCAGTAGAAAATTTCCAAACAGCGAATTTCACACAAATATTGATCTAAAGGTTTTTCTTATAATTCTAACGTTTTCCCCATTTTGCATCCCCCAAATCCAACTGGGCGGCAAAACTCCCACATCCCGAATATCGACCCGTAGAAAGTCTCCAAACAGCGAATTTTACACAAATATTGATCTAAAGGTTATTCTTATAATTACAACGTTTTTCTCATTTTGCAACCCCCAAATCCACCTGGGCCGCAAAATTCCCACATCCCGAATTCTCTTAAAAAATACAATCTAATCCACCCGTAGAAAGTCTCAAAACAGCTCACTTTATACAAATATTCATTTGAACGTTTTTCTGATAATTATAACGTTTTCCCATTTTGCAACCCCCCAAATCCACCTGGGCCGCAAAATTCCCACATTTTGAATTTTCTTAAAAAATACAATTGACGAGCAGAAAACCTTCAGACAGCGAATTTCCCACAAACATTGATTTTAAGGTTTTTCCGATAATTATAAGTTTTTCCCATTTTCCAACCCCCAAATTCAACTGGACCGCAAAATTCAATCGACTAGCAGAAAATCTCCAAACACCGAATTTCACATAAATATGCATGTTAAGGTATTTCTGATAATTATAACGTTTTCTTCATTTTGCAACCCCTAAAGCCACCTGGACCCCAAAATTTCCACATTTCGAATTCTTTTAAAAAATAAATTCGACCAGTAGAAAGTCTCCAAACAGCGCATTTCCCACAAATAATAGTTTTACAATCTTACTGATAGTTATAACGGTTTCCCGATTTTGTAACCTCCAAATTCACCTGCCCGCTAAATTCCCACCTCCCAAATTCTTGTAAAAATAAATTCGACCAGTAGAAAGTCTCCAAACAGCGCATTTCATACAAATAATAATTTTATTTGAAATCGGCAGTGACGTACGCGGAAATCGTCATTAAAATACGAGAAATCGGCAGTGAAGTAATCCATTGTTTTATGACTTTTTCTACTCCCGCATGTATATATTCTGTTTTCTTCACAATCTGCAGAAGGGATATGTAGGCAATTGTAGTTAACTGAACGTATATGATTTCATATCCACACAAGGGTGGATATGAAATACACCAATCACAAACCACGTTAGTCGTGATTACCTAGGCAACTTTCATTAATTGTTTGTTATGCAATGGGCACGCCCTGCTGTGCCCTGTTTGTGGCAAACGTGATTTTGTTGTAAGATATCTTATTAATTAGCGTTGAATAAATTTTCTTTTAATTTTCCATTCTTTTCCATTGATAGGTCGTAGAAAAAATACACTGTACAACTCGAGTGGAATGTCCATATCGCCCTCGGATAATTGAGCACTCCGCCTACGGCGTCGTGCTCAAACTTTATCCTCGTGCGATATGGACATCATATCCACTCTCGTTGTACAAACTACTATTTTCGTAGGTGGCAAGGCGACAAATAAACGTCAATCGACCGAACATAACCTACAAAAGTTGGTTAAAATGTTGTAATTTCACGATTTCTCCACTTCAAATAAAACATAGTGTAGGTAAAGAAAAATTTGAGAATAAAAGTTACGCAAATGCCCTTAAGGAAGGGATAGTTGTGGTGAAGCCTAATGAAACCTGTGAAAATATTGAGACAAAAACGGCAATTAAAGAGAATGTGGACCCAATTAAGTTACGAAGCCGGACAACTCGGCGCCGCCAACTCGGCGCCGCCACTTCGGCGCCGCCATCTCGGCGCGGGCCAGCTCGGCGCCGGGACAACTCGGCGCGGAGCCATCTCGGCGCCAGCCAACTCGGCGCGAGGCCATCTCGGCGCCGAATTTAAATTCGCAAACTAAAGTGATCGCCAAAAAGCTGGCATCAAATGAAAAAAAATTGTTAGAATTTCTTGGAAAATCAAACACTGAGGACCAGAGGTGGTTGCAAAGTGATTACAAATGAGCCAAACAAAAGATGTCACATGACTTCCGTTATCAGTAAAATTTTACGTTTTTTTTTAAATAATTACGAAGCATGCATTTACTAGTCAAGATAGAGACACATTTTACGAAAAAAGTTTTCTGGCCTTAAGATTGTTCAGTCAGCTAAAACTACCACACAATAAAAAATCTCATTGAAATCTTGCTTAAATTCCGAAAAATACCACTTTTTGGAATTACACATAAAGTGCTTTATATATGACAAATATTTCTTTAATGTTTATTTTCCAAATTAAATAATTTAATTTTTAACAATTTTTTTTATTATGAAATAAAAAACTTTTTGAAAAATGTTTGTTTTTCCATAGCCGTCTTTGTTAAAAGTAATATTCTTTGATATGGGACCTAAACATAAAAGATAATTTAGCCCGTATTAGATATATTGGGTGATTTTTACTTAGTTAAAAATGGCGTTTTTCGAAGTTGTGTAAATCCAAAAAGTACAATTTTTCGGAAATTTATTATGTGTTAGTTTTAGCTAACTCAACAATGTCAAGGCCAGAACACAACTTTGTTTCGTAAATGTTGTCCCTATCTTGGGTAGTAAATGCATTTTTTCGTAATTATTTTTAAAAAATGTTGAATTTTACTGATAACGCAAGTCACGTGACAACTTTTGTTTTGGCCTATTTGTAATTACTTTTCAACCACTTCTGGTCGTCAGTGTTTGATTTTCAAAGAAACTAAAAAACATCCATTCTATACCAGCTTTTTGGCGATCACTGTATAAGTTTGTATCTGGTTTTTGTGAATTAATTGTGTTTACCTAAAGGATTATAATATACACATACCTTATTTATTTTACTACTGCAGATCATGTTCAATAATGGTAATCTATTCTTAATTGAAATTTTAAAGACTTATTCAAGTGGAATGTAAAGTCTTTGATGTGGCAGTATAAGCTGCAAAATTATAAGGTTTTACTAATAAATTCAACAAAAGATCAAATATAATAATTTTATTAAAAACTATATGTAACATTTATAATACATAAAATTTATACCTATACACAATAATTCATATTAATGTAATTCACAATTGTGAGCAATACCACGTAAAAAAGTTATGCAGTCAATTCTGTGGTAGTTTTGTACCAACCTCAAAATTCTGGCATCCAATTCCCTATACTTCTTCTTTTTTGCTGGTGGTTCGTTTCCTGCGACGAGCTGCTCGTAAAAAATGTCTCTTGCAGACTGCACCTTTCGCAAGCTATCTATGAACTTCCACAGCGTAGGGTGTTGCATTCCCAGTTCCACCTGGAGCCTCCGATGTCCAGCTTCTGCATGGTTGTTTGTACGGTCTGTACCAGTCAGAACTCTGTTATGCAGATTCCAGGTCTCCGGTGGAAACAATGCGTTTCTTCTCCCATCTCCTCGACGCTGTCGACGCCCCATGTAGTTATCTTCGAAATAATCCAACAAGGGGTGGATTTCATCCGGAAGTTCTTCGGACAATAAATCCACGGCGTTGTTCAAGTCGTCAATTGGGACAAACGCTAATGCCGACACCATTCTCACTTTTAGGCAAAAGTCTACGTCTGTGTTATATCGCTCTTGAAGACCCATCACACACATCTTCTTTCTTAAGTTGTGCGTTAAATGGTAAAAACATCCATAAATTTCCACATCTGGAAACAGGTCCTCAACTGAAGATATCACAGCATGCTCGAAATCGCATGAAAAAGAACGTGGACGGAAATCGGGCTGCAGCTCTATCAACATTTCAAACATCCGTTGGTAAGTTGATCGTTGCTTGTTTGGGAGCAATACGTAAACGACAGGATGAACGCCTCCAAATTTCTTTGCTGATATGGTGTAGATCTGGTAGAATAGGGACGGCGCCGTCTTAAAGGTCCCATCTCCGTATAAACCATCATTTTCTCTCAGCAGCTCTAAATTGCTACGACGTCCAAATATCAATATCCTGTTCTGGTCTGATCCACTATCTCCAAGAAGGAACTCTTCGTTGACACCGGGTGCAGAACTGTAGTCCCTGTATTCCTGCGGTACGACCAGGTCAGCAAGCCTTTGTGGTGCTGGCGGGGCTCCATCGACTGCATTACGTTTCCGACGGACAACTTTTTTTAAGGCGTTTGAATTTGGCAGCGCAACCTGAAAATTGTAAATTGTCAGAAAACATTTTAAATTTCTTATCTCATAAATTTGTGAAGTACAAAAATTAAATGACAAGTTGACACTGTCAACCTAAACGTACGTTATGATCTTTGATTCATAAAATTAAATATAAGCTGAAGTTATACTTTATGTGGCGTGGTTGGGCCGTTTATCTGCCAGTCTTACGAGGCAAATAAGTACAGCCGAGCCATATAAAAATACTTTTGCTCCGAATAAAATATAGTATTTTTTCTTCAAACGTTAATCAACGTTGTGAACAAAATCCGAAAAAAACTATTTCTCGTCAGCGAAAACAATAACGTTTATCTACTAGCAACATGATATTGTACATTTTCGTCATACAAACAAAATATGAAAAGTTACTCATAACTCCCAAGGGACTTGTGTCAAATTATTTCTCCCGCAAACTCATGGTAACAATGCAACTACAATTAACGTCTTAGCAACCATACAATGAGGCAATCCTTGATGTTACTTACATATTCTAATTTTAAATGTCATTATGACATTTTGAAATTTCATACTATTTTTATGAACATGCTAGTAGATAAAATATTGTATGCACCACGGGAGATATTCATGTTCTTTACCTTCGGTTGACTTACAAACCTCGGGCCAGAGGCCCTCGGTCTGTAACACATGTCAACCTAAAGCTTGGGTTTCCTAGGAAGCGGTGCCGTCATTTAACGGCCGTAAAAATACGGTGGGTGACGTCACGAAAAACGGTGTCGTGTATAATAAGCGAAGTGTTTTCCAAAAGAGCGGTAGCGCACACCGAACGTAATAAAGCGGTGCCGTCTCATTTGAAGCGGTGGGCCAGTACGGTAGAAACAGTTTAGCAACGTTTTTTGACGGTGTGACTAGTGCATAGCGGCGAATGTAGTTTTATGATATTTAAATTATTTTCAAAAAATAGGTGTTTTCTGCCCTTGAGATTGTTCAGTTAGCTAAAAATAACACACTCTAAAAAATCTCATAGAAATCTTACTTAATTTCCGAAAAATATCACTTTTTGGATTTTGAGAATTTCGAAAAACTTCATTTTCTAAACAAGTAAAAATTATTCGGTATATATGATAGGGGCTAAATAGGTTTTTAGACAAGCAAAAAATATTGTCGTAAAAAGGTTTTCTGAAAATTCAAAAATAAGAAATTTTTTCCATATGCCGACTTTTTAGCGGATACTGTATATTATAGCTAAAAAGACATCACATTGTGTGTAATTCAGTGTACTTACCTCACATGTATACATAACTTTTTTTCTGGACATATAGGCTTTTTGTGTCTATTATATGGTTTAGAAGGTAAGTAATTTCTTATGCGATTCAGTACATAATCAAACAATACTGGTGTTAAGCGAAAGTATTGTCTGAATTTTTCGTCATTGCAGTGCAGATGGCGACGCACAAACGATGGTTTTCGTCTTCTGATTACTCCTATCTTTCAAATATACTAATAATGCTAGGTCTAGATCAGAGATGAGCAACCCGCGGCCCGCGGGCCGCTTGAGGCCCACCACACTTTCTTGTACGCCCTTCAAAGATTTTACATTTTGACTTTTAAAAATTCCTACAGTGTCCCGCATCCTCATTGTACCCTATTTCTCATTAAATTATCATTTTCCACATATATATTTCGCCGTCTTTTTAATAGTATTTCTATTAATGAGTGTTTTATTTTTGTATATTTTTATACTAGGTGTATTTTTATTAATTAAGAGATAATTTGAGTTCATCATTCAGTGTTATCATAAGTTTCTTACATGCGGCCAGCACAACATTTTTAAGTTTGTAGCTGGCCCGTTGTAAAAAAAGGTTGCTCATCCCTGGTCTAGATCGTCCATTTTCTACGACTGTACGTCACACCACTTGAGTGAAAACTGACGCTAGGAAACCATAGCTTCGTCACCGTTTAAGACGGCCGCATAAAGACGCCGCCGCATAACGACATCTTACGGGCGCTATATAACGGCACCGCTTTTTTAGGAAACCAAAGCTTTAGGGAAAAAACATATTCATATCTCCCTTAATTCATAAATATCAAGAGATAAAAAAACTGTTCCTCAGCGGGCTGTGGAAATTCAACTTATGACTAATATGTTGGTGGCACTGTAAGTCTATGTCAAATTCGATGTTATCAGGTTAGGTTTTGCGTCATTCTATGTCATAACTGACGGAAAACCTAACCTGATAACTTCGAATTTGACATTGACGTACAGTGTCACCAACATATTATTCATACGTTGAATTTCCACAGCCCGCTGAGGAACAGTTTTTTTTTTTGATCTCTCGATATCTATATCTGCTGCCGACGAGCGGCAGATGTACAGTGTTTAGATGCCATGGCAATAAAGTGACAGTTTTGCATCATCAATCAAGCAGTATAATGTCACATTTTACTGATATTTGAAGAAAAACTGGTTTTTATATAAACCATATAACGGGTTCTATAGAAACTGGTTTAAAATCTTGTACTAACGTGGTTTACAAACGGGTTTAAAAACGTACTCGTAAATGTGTAGAATTCATCAGGACCTTTATACAATCTATATGTTATTAAGACACACAGCTAAATAAGTATACTTAGGTATTATACTAACCTTAACGGCTTGCGGCAGTCCAGTTGTGCATTCGTTAATTACTTGCGAAGTGCATTCTTGCGTAGAAACAGATCTTTCCTTAATTCTGGTCACAATTCGACCAGATTCAATCCTGGCAGCCGAAGAATCGTGGGAATGTTCGTGTAAAACCTTGATAATCTCTTCCTCTCTTCGATGTATGCGTACCTTGCACATGTCCTTTTCTTCACACCTCCAAAATTCCACAGTCTTGTCAGCATTGAACTTGTCAAAGACATACGCAAAACCGTTTAAAACAAGTTTTGATTTGCCTCTTTGGGAATTAAGTGCACCTTCCATAATAAACAAATTAACAACTCGTAAAATATCGATTGAGAATTAAGAAAAATATCATTTAAACCGTTCGTGTTAAGTGTGTTTTGCAACTGTGCAATACAACGGTGCTACCTACTTAAAATATGGTTTGGTTGCAGCTCTTGCGCATCCCTCTCTTAAGGGCATTGAACACGTTTTCATTCGACATTTGAGTATTCCTCTCCTTCTATAAGTCTACGTTAGTTAGAAAGAGTAAAACACTGCTTTTCGTAAATAGTGAATTACGTTAGAACCAGTAAACCTAGAATTTGAACCGCTAGGTACCATAGTATATTATTTTTTAAGAGAAGAGAACAGTTGAATGAAACTTTAGACAATTCCACACGATAAGAGAACCATTCGGTTTTGTAGCAAATTTATCATTATATCAATTATAAAATTCTACAGGTGAAGCATTCTTCAAGTTCATTTAAAGGAATGGTTTCTTATCAATTGTTTCAATGAAGTTCCGAGTTAGAACACTGGCCATTTCAGTGAGCAGCTTGAATCTATTGTTATTTTCTCTGGTATTTTTAAATTTATCAAAAATTTGCTTTCTCGTCTACTTTCTGTTCTAAGTATGAATATTCTGTAGTGTGAGAAAGCGGCGGATCTAAGAGTACAGTAATTGCAAAATCCTCTTACTCCGAGAATTAGGAGCCATAAATAAGCTTAATCCTCTTGTGCAATTGCGAACAACTGGCACTATATTTTCTGGGAACTGGTGGCATTTGAGGCCCAGTAGGTTCAATGAACACACGACTTACTCCAAAAAGGTCCTTAGTTTATAAATTATGATAGCTTCCTGTCATCCTGTATAAAGTAAAATGTAAACATTACCAGTATTTCTTTTATATACAGGGTGAATGAGACCACCCGTATCAGTATTTTTTTTAAAGAACGGTGAGTCGTAGAGAGTTGGGATAAAAAAATTTATTATAAAAGTCATACTAAAGAATCGAATGGTGATATTATTATTTCTCGAAAAAGTCAGCATCACGAGTAGTTTTGTCCACAATGTCCAGAACTCCAAAATTTTAAATGGCACAATAAGTCGAAAAACGTATTGTTGAAAAGATCGTGAAAAAAGAAGAAAGTTTTGTAGGAAAAAGTATTTTACTACTACCACCCCTTTTAAGTAATATTCGATTAAAGTTATTAAATTTGAAATTCGTTGTTAACAAAAAAAATTGAAAAGTCGGCTTTTAAAATGTAGTTACCAAATTAAACAATGTTACACACACGTTTTAATGTCAATAACATTTTGAACACTTGTAACATTGTTTAATTCGGTAACTAGATTTTAAAAGCCGACTTTTCAATTTTGTTTGTTAACAACCAATTTCAAATTTAATAACTTTAATCGAATATTACTTAAAAGGGGTGGTAGTAATAAAATAATTTTTTCTACAAAACTTTCTTCTTTTTTAACGATCTTTTCAACAATATGTTTTTCGACTTATGGTGCCATTTAAAATTTTGGAGTTCTGGACATTGTGGACAAAACTACTCGTGATGCTGACGTTTTCGAGAAATAATAATATCACCATTCGATTCTTTAGTATGACTTTTATAATAAATTTTTTTATCCCAACTCTCTACGACTCACCGTTCTTTAAAAAAAATACTGATACGGGTGGTCTCATTCACCCTGTATATATATTATATATATATATATAGGGTGATTTTTAAGTTGATTCTTTTCGTTTACCAGAAAATAAAGCTAAAAAAATAAGCATTGTTTTTATTTACCAATTTTCCGAAATATTAAAACTAACCGAGGTACAGGCTGTTAAAGTTTCAAATTAAAAACTAAACTGTGGCGCAAAGGTGGCTGGACAATTAATGTCAATGTAATAAGTAAATGCGTGTTTGACTTTTGTAGTAAAAATATACACCGTGCAGGAGTATGCTGATATGTTTTTTGTGTATGGTGTTCTGGTACTCTTGGGTCTGTGAGTACGTCGATATTTTGTCTTCATTGTTGGATTTCAAATTATCAAACTCCCTTTTAAAAGTGTTCTAAAAGCTAATAAATTATGTATGTAGACGGTATATGTGACAATTGTTTTCCCAGCCTATCTCAAGACACTCTGTCAAGCCTCCAATTTAAGGCAAGTACAGCAGTTCTCAACTTTTTCTTTTTTATTTTCAACATTCGTTTTTACGAAAACTATGCTTCTAAGCCAAAAATGGATTAGAACTTTTCGACTCCATATAGCGCCCCCTAGTATCTCCAGAAGTGACACGGTTGACTTTCCTGATACCCTGTATAGGTAAGTTGAGTTAAATCATCATGCTTTGGGCCAAGAAACTTGTGGTCTTTCCTTGTACACGTATTTTCCGGACACCCTGTATACAGTATGTCCCCAGATAGGTGAAACGACTCTTGTAAAAGGTAAAGAATTCTCGATTTAAATTTTCATTTTCTTCGGGTTCAGCCCTGCTTGGTTAAAGGCAAATTTCGAACAGCATTTCAGTTTTGAAAAATCAAGTATGCCTTTAAAGTTTTAAAAAAACCTATTTTACTGTAGAGTAGCTTGCCTTTTATATACGACAAAAAGTTATTAAGAAAAATTGTTTAGAATCCATATCTAGGCTCCTATACCAAAATTTCAAAATCCTCTGTCAACTTTGACCTCTCACATTTTCTTTTGTGTTTAGGTAACATATCAAAGAATTTTACTTTTAACAAAAACTGCTATGGAAAAACAAATATTTTTAACAAAGTGTTTTATTTCATAATACATTTCAATGCATGTTTCGTAATTATTTTAAAAAAATGTAAAATTTTACTGATAACGGAAGTCATGTGACAACTTTTGTTTGGCCCATTTGTAATTACTTTGCAATTACCTCTGGTCGTTAGTGTTTGATTTTTTAAGAAATTCTAACAATTTTTTTTCATTTGATGCCAGCTTTTTGGCGATCACTTTAGTTTGCGAATTTAAATTCGGCGCCGAGATGGCCTCGCGCCGAGTTGGCTGGCGCCGAGATGGCTCCGCGCCGAGTCGTCCCGGCGCCGAGCTGGCCCGCGCCGAGATGGCGGCGCCAAAGTGGCGGCGCCGAGTTGGCGGCGCCGGGTTGGCGGCGCCGAGTTGGCGGCGCCGAGTTGTCCTAGACCCATTAAATTAGGTATCGGAATAAGAGGCATGAGAGAAACAAAAAATGGAGGTATAGTAATCAGATGCAGGGATGAAGGCGATGCCAATGTTCTCAAATCAAATTTGGAACAAAGCATAGGAAACAATTTTACAACAACAATACCAAGTAAAAAGAACACAAAAATAAAAATTGTTGGAATAGAAATGGGTTACAAACATGATGAATTGGAGGAAGTCTTAAAACGTCAAAATCAGGGTATTTTTAGTGAAAAAACTATGATTAAAATTATCACCACCAAAAAAATGGTAAAAACACATCTTGCAATTATCGAATGTGATGCGCTAACCTTTCATAATATATTAGTGAAAAATGATGCAAGACTTTTTATTGGACATAAATCGTGTAGATGCTTTGAATATGTCAATATCATCAGATGTTACAACTGTTGTCAACTGGGACATACCGCAAAGGGATGTACTGAAAGGAAGATATGTGGAAGGTGTATGAGTGAGGATCATGATGCAAGACAGTGTAAAAATACAAAGTGGCAATGCATAAATTGTTGTTTGGCTAATGACAGGTATAAATTGGGTCTAAAAACTGGACATACAGCATATGATATCAAGTGCCCAACATTGAAAAAAGTAGTGGATAAACAACGCAATAAGATTCAGTATGAGGTGGACTCGGATGTAGTGACAGATTCATCATAGCAGCTAATTCCTACAAGTACTAGTGTAAATAGAACCAAAATAGCAATAGCGAATGACTTATCAGTGTTATACATTATGCACCAAAATATCCAGTGCCTACGCAATAAAGTTTCTGATATTGAGGCCCTGCTCGAGACCCTAGTGAACAAACCACATGTTATTATGATCACTGAGCACTGGTTAGGTGAAATAGAATCTTCTTTCATAAGAATTAATGGATATTCACTGGTTTCGTGCTTTTCCAGAAAAACAATGAAACAGGGAGGGGTATGTATATTCTGTGTGAATACTCTTAACTTTCGTGAAGTACAGTTAATTACTGAAAAAAGTGTTGAAGGTACTGTAGAATATGCCTGTGCTGTGAATAACAGTAACAAATTGCTTGTAGTGTGCATTTACAGAAGAGGTTTAGGTTGTTTTGACTCGTATATTGAAAGTTTAGAAGATGTATTAAATTATATCTACACTAATTATCTATCTTATACAGTTGTAGTAGGAGGCGACTTTAATATTAATCTATTTGAACAAAATGAGCATACAAATGTGTTTTTAGACTTGATGTATTCATTTAATTTATCTCCGTTCATATCTGAGCCCACGCGAGTGACTCAGAATACATCTACGCTTATAGATAATATATTTTGTAACTTAGAAGTAGGTTTGTGTAATGGCTATGTTTTGAATACAGCGCTGTCTGACCACCATGCTCAAGTCTTAGCACTATCAGATGTAAACTTGGAAGGAACTAGTTATAAAATAAAGAGAATCTATTCAAAAAACAAATTATATCATTACAAAGAAGAATTAGCTCAGGTGAGTTGGCTACCACTTTATAATAGTCAAGATGTTGACATAGCATACCAAGTCTTTTCAAACACTGTCACTAGTCTGCTAAAAAATATATTTGTTATGAAAAAAACTAATCAAACAAAAAAGATTAACTCATGGATTACAAGAGGTATCAAAATTTCATGTAGGAGAAAAATAACTTTATTCTATAAACAATTAAGGGGTAAAATAACTAAAATATATTTTCAAAAATATTGTCAGATTTTAAAAAAAGTTATCAAAAAAGCTAAACAGTTACACCACCAATCTGTCATAGAAACTTCTGAAAATAAAACTAAGGCTACTTGGAATATAGTAAAAGAAATCACATCTCAGCAAAAAACTACCTCTAGCATATTTACAAATTTTTCAAATAAATATAACAATGAGACCTTGATATTAAACAAACTAAATACTTATTTTGTGACAGCATGCCCTTCATTTTCTGGTAAAAATTGGAATAAATTTTGCCACACAAATATCAACAACACAATTTTTCTTTCACCTGTTACACCACATGAAGTGAAACTAACAATAAATAAGCTTACAAACAAAAAATCTGTCGGTGAGGATGAAATCCCTGTTAAATTATTAAAAACTATTTCAAATATAATCTCTGAACCAATTTCGCATATAATAAACTTATGTTTTACTACAGGTAGCTTTCCAAGCTTGCTGAAGAATGCTTATGTTAAAGCCATACACAAAAAGGGTGAGAAAGACCAAGAAAAGAATTACAGACCAATCTCTTTATTATCAAATGTAAACAAAATTTTTGAAAAGATTATTTATTACATTCTTAGAGAATAATTCTATACTGTCAGATAAACAAAATGGCTTTCGAAAGGCCAAGAGCACAATTCGTGCAATTTATCAAGCTTTAGAAAAAGTACTAGATTCATTAAATAATAGATATCAAACTGCTGCCGTGTGCCTTGACCTTTCGAAAGCATTTGACAGTGTAAATCACGATATTTTGTGTAGTAAATTGAACTTATGTGGAATTAGAGGCATGGCTTTAGAATTAATTAAATCATATTTAACAGGAAGATCTCAGCAGGTTGTTGAGTATGACAAAATTGGCAATTTGATAAAATCAGACAAAGTTTTATTGGAGAAAGGCGTTCCTCAGGGCTCGGTCCTAGGACCCCTTTTATATATCATTTACACCAATGAATTGCCTGAGGTGTCGCCTGAGCATATGGTGCTGTATGCGGACGACACCACTTAAATTTTCAGTGAAACCAGTGAAGATCTGTTGTTTACAAATGTCACGAATACAATGGAATGTCTTAATGAGTATTTCACAGAAAGTGACTTATTATTAAATATATCTAAAACTCAAATAGTTTATTTTGGTAATAGAGTAAATAACACAATTAGCGTTTCCTATAATGGAATTGAAGTGGTGTCGTCTGACTCAGTTTTGTTCTTGGGCGTACACGTGGATCGTAGATTGGACTGGAGGGCACACATCGCTGAAGTTGCTCTGGGAATTGCCAGGTTTGCCTATGCTCTTCGCATTATATCTAATAATGTGGGTGAGAGTGCTGCTACCACAGCTTATCATGCTTACATTCAGTCTAGGTTGAGATATGGACTAGTATTTTGGGGAAATTCCTCAGATGTAGATAGAGTCATGGTGTTACAGAAGCGTTGTATTAGAAATATTTATGGAATGAAATACGCTGAGAGTTGTAGAATAGTTTTTATTGATAAAAAAATATTAACTTTAATAAGTCTTTACATTCTGGATGCAGTTATTTTTGTAAAGGATAATATGGATTTATTCTCAGACTGTAACAAAAACCATGGCCATTACACAAGAAATAAAAATAACCTGTGCTGTAAAAAGTGTAATTTTTCTTATATTCAGAAAAACGTTAAGTACTCTGTGTTACAAATATTCAACTCTTTTCCAGAATCAATTCGCGTTCTTCCAAAAAATGAGCTAAAGAATGTGATAAAAAGGTATCTTTTAGTTAAAGCTTTTTACAAATTAAGTGAATTGTTCAATGATGAAGAAAGAAAGACACTAGGTAGGAGTAGAATATAGTAATTTATTAGATTGTATTTGACATGGTTCCACACCCCTTAAAGGGTACTATACCGGGTGTCCGTTCTCAAAGTCGAACATAGGCGATTAACATTGTATTGAACGTTTTTGCCGATTCCTGCTCTCCAATTCAACTTACAGGGAAGATAATGGTATCAATGGAAAGATAAAATTATTACGCATCATATGATACCAATAATAATATTCGAGATGCGATTTTTATTTTAAAATACTAATTTAAAACTAGGAAATTTTTAAATATGCCATGCCTTGCTTTTCAAGTTCGATAGCATTTGTCAACAAAATTGGTAATTAGTTGGCGTAAATCAGATATTTTCTGTCAACGTCTGTTAAAATTATCTACAGAAAAATGAATTATTTCAATAAAGAACGAGTGAATGCACTAATGTTAATTGCCTATGTTCGACTTTGAGAATGGACACCCGGTATGTAACTTTTTATGTTACTGGGATTAATAAATGTTTATCTATCTACACCTCGGCACTGAAGTTCCTTTTTATCCCTCATGTGGATTTCACATATCATATCCACATGAGGGATAAAAAGTTAAACTTCAGTGCCTTGGTGTACAAACTACTATTATTTGCAATCACATTATAATGTGTCAATTTTATGACCTGCAACAGCTGGGAAATAGATGATTACTGGAACTAGCCGGGAAATGATTACATACCCCGAAAAATATTACATACCTGAAGACTGGGTTGTTTTCATGGTAACAAAAATATTTGCTACATCAAGATATCTATTATTTAGAATCCAATTGTAGTTATTTTTAAAATTAGATGATTGTGAATAAAATAGTATACATACCACGGTGAAGTTTCATTCCTGTCTCGAGACAAACTACTTAATCTCTCGACAGGAATAAAACACTTTCCACCTCGGTATGTAATATACTATTACAATTTTTCTGATAATTATAACGTTTTCACCATTTTGCAACCCCCAAATCCACCTGGTTTGCAAAAGCCCCACATCCCGCATTCTCCTAAAAATACATGCGACCAGTAGAACGTCTCCAAACAGCGAATGTCACACAAATATTAATTTTAAGGTTTTTCTGATATTTAGAACGTTTTACCCATTTTGCAACCCCCAAATTTACCTGGGTTGCAAAAGTCCCACATTACGCATTCTCCTAAAAATACAATTGACCGGTAGAACGTCTCCAAACAGCGAATGTCACACAAATATTAATTTTAAGGTTTTTCTGATATTTAGAACGTTTTACCCATTTTGCAACCCCCAAATTTACCTGGGTTGCAAAAGTCCCACATTACGCATTCTCCTAAAAATACAATTGACCGGTAGAACGTCTCCAAACAGCGAATGTCACACAAATATTAATTATAAGGTTTTTCTGATATTTAGAAAGTTTTACCCATTTTGCAACCCCCAAATTCACCTGGGTTGCAAAAGTCCCACATTACGCATTCTCCTAAAAATACAATCGACCGGTAGAACGTCTCCAAACAGCGAATGTCACACAAATATTAATTTTAAGGTTTTTCTGATATTTAGAACGTTTTACCCATTTTGCAACCCCCAAATTCACCAGGGTTGCAAAAGTCCCACATTACGCCTTCTCCTAAAAATACAATCGACCGGTAGAACGTCTCCAAACAGCGAATGTCACACAAATATTAATTTTAAGGTTTTTCTGATATTTAGAACGTTTTACCCATTTTGCAACCCCCAAATTCACCTGGGTTGCAAAAGTCCCACATTACGCATTCTCCTAAAAATACAATTGACCGGTAGAACGTCTCCAAACAGCGAATGTCACACAAATATTAATTTTAAGGTTTTTCTGATATTTAGAACGTTTTACCCATTTTGCAACCCCCAAATTTACCTGGGTTGCAAAAGTCCCACATTACGCATTCTCCTAAAAATACAATTGACCGGTAGAACGTCTCCAAACAGCGAATGTCACACAAATATTAATTTTAAGGTTTTTCTGATATTTAGAACGTTTTACCCATTTTGCAACCCCCAAATTTACCTGGGTTGCAAAAGTCCCACATTACGCATTCTCCTAAAAATACAATTGACCGGTAGAACGTCTCCAAACAGCGAATGTCACACAAATATTAATTTTAAGGTTTTTCTGATATTTAGAACGTTTTACCCATTTTGCAACCCCCAAATTTACCTGGGTTGCAAAAGTCCCACATTACGCATTCTCCTAAAAATACAATTGACCGGTAGAACGTCTCCAAACAGCGAATGTCACACAAATATTAATTATAAGGTTTTTCTGATATTTAGAAAGTTTTACCCATTTTGCAACCCCCAAATTCACCTGGGTTGCAAAAGTCCCACATTACGCATTCTCCTAAAAATACAATCGACCGGTAGAACGTCTCCAAACAGCGAATGTCACACAAATATTAATTTTAAGGTTTTTCTGATATTTAGAACGTTTTACCCATTTTGCAACCCCCAAATTCACCAGGGTTGCAAAAGTCCCACATTACGCCTTCTCCTAAAAATACAATCGACCGGTAGAACGTCTCCAAACAGCGAATGTCACACAAATATTAATTTTAAGGTTTTTCTGATATTTAGAACGTTTTACCCATTTTGCAACCCCCAAATTCACCTGGGTTGCAAAAGTCCCACATTACGCATTCTCCTAAAAATACAATCGACCGGTAGAACGTCTCCAAACAGCGAATGTCACACAAATATTAATTTTAAGGTTTTTCTGATATTTAGAACGTTTTCCCCATTTTGCAACCGCCAAATTTACCTGGGTTGCAAAAGTCCCACATTACGCATTCTCTTAAAAATACAATCGACCGGTAGAACGTCTCCAAACAGCGAATGTCACACAAATATTAATTTTAAGGTTTTTCTGATATTTAGAACGTTTTACCCATTTTGCAACCCCCAAATACACCTGGGTTGCAAAAGTCCCACATTACGCATTCTCCTAAAAATACAATCGACCGGTAGAACGTCTCCAAACAGCGAATGTCACACAAATATTAATTTTAAGGTTTTTCTGATATTTAGAACGTTTTACCCATTTTGCAACCAACAAATCCACTTGGGTTGCAAAAGCCCCACATCCCGCATTCTCCTAAAAAATACAATCGACCCGTAGAAAATTTCCAAACAGCGAATTTTACACAAATATTGATTTTTAAGGTTTTTCTGATAACTACGTTTTCCCCATTTTGCAACCCCCAAATCCACGTGAGCCGCAAAAGTCTTAAAACCCCATATTCATCCACATACTGCCAAAAACAAAATTGGACATTTATTTCTTTCCTCCTGTTTATGCAAACATCCAATTTACTACAAACGCACCTCAGCCTCATAGCCCGTAACTTTGCCCCCGTGCATCGCAGACCCCAAAAACCAGCCAGTAAGATGAGCGTAGGTTCATCCACTTTCCAACCAGCCCCAAATCACTCTTTAAGAAAAATATGCGATGTAACAGCACCGAACGCTTTCGTGTCAAAAAAATCGTTTTAATCCTCGTATTTTCGCCCCCTCGAATCGCAGTTTTACAACCTCTCCAGAAAGTTCGCCCTTGACGAGAGCTTCAAAATGACACCAACAATATTCACCTGCAATATGTAGAGCTTGCACAAATTCGCAAAAACCGTGTATTTTCCAAGCGTCACACAAATCGCTGAAAGAGCACCGTACTAGTGTCACATCTCCAATTCGTTAAGCATTTTCAATGTTAAAATACAAATTATAGTCACTAAACTTACTAGGGTAAGGTGAATAATTCTCGGCCTTGACATAAGATGGCGTTCCAATCTGCAAAAATTTACTTTTTGTGCCTGCGTGCAAGTGTTATTAGTTCGTATGACAAGTTCCAACTTGTTCTCTCAAGTAGTTTGTTTACACGAATTTTTGCCGTAGGCGTCTTACGTGTTTTTCGTTAAAATGGATAAATTTGAATATCCTGCGGTCATAAAATTCTTCGTTTTGGATGGATTAACCCCTAAAGAAATTCATCCGAAGTTGACAAAAGTTTACGGAAACTCTGCTCCTTCCATGTCAACCGTTAAAAAGTGGGCAGTTGAATTTAAACATGGTCGCATGTCCTTCGAAGATGACCCACGTGAAGGACGGCCAAAAACCGCAACCATACCAGAAACCATCGAAAAAGTGCATGATATCATGTAGGACGATATGTGAGTGAAGGTCAGTGAGATAGCTGAAGCTGTGGGGATATCGGAAGAAAGGGGCGAAAGATCTTGCACAAAGAATTAGGGATGAGAAAGCTCTGCGCTAGATGGTTGCCGCATTTGCTGAATGCCGATCACAAGCAAATGCGCAAACGAGTTTCGCAGCAATGTTTGGACCGATTCAATAGGCATCCGACCGATTTTGTGCGGAAATTTGTCACCATGGATGAGACATGGGTTCACCACTACACCCCAGAAACGAAGCAGTGGTTGGAAGCAGGTGGTTCAGCGCCAAAGAAAGCGAAGTCGATCGCATCTGCTGGAAAGGTCATGGCCAGCGTGTTTTGGGATGCGAAAGGGATCCTGTTAATTGATTACCTTGCAAAAGGCAGAACAATTACAGACGAATATTACTCCAACCTTCTTGACCAGTTGGATGCCAAAATCCGGGAGAAGAGGCCTGGTTTGAAGAAGAAAAAAATCATCTTTCACCAGGACAACACACCTGTTCACAAGAGTGCGTTGGCGATGGGAAAACTGCGGGTTTTGGGGTACGATTTGCTTGGCCATCCCCCCTATTCTCCTGATTTGGCACCCTCGGACTTCCATCTGTTCCCAAACTTGAAGAAATTTGTTTCTGGGAAGCGCTTTGCGTCCAATGAAGAAGTTAAGAGGGCCGTAGATGAATATTTTCACAGCCTTCCAGACTCTCACTTCCGGGAAGGAATACTGATGTTGGAGAAACTCTGGACCAAGTGTGTTGAAGTCAAGGGAGATTATGTAGAAAAATAAAATTATTTTTTAACTGAAAATCGCAGTCTTTCATTGTCAGGCCGAGATTTTTCACCTTACCCTCGTACCGTGCCGTTCTATTTCTAAGTGCAACCTGTGCAGCATGCAATGTTTTCTGTTTTGCACTTTTTCTTCGAACAGATCAAGATTTTTTCGACTTTGAACCCATATTTTAGCACATATAAGAAAAGCTCAGCGCGAATAATAACTGCCCATACTCCGTCAAGATTTTATAAAGCACAAATCTGCAGTCTATTAGTCAGTGCAGAACTTCATTATAAAACAATTTAAATAGAGCTTTGGAATTTTGGGTTTATCGATAAGCGCCCAACGAACCACCTATATCATAATCCTTTATCTCCATTCATATTTGGTTTCCTCTACATAGCACCAATAACATAGCAGGGTATGACATGTAAACAAAATCATTTAAAAATTACTTAGTGTGTGTGGCTTGTTGTCTATCTGTAAGCGGTTTTGAAAATTCTGAACCTGTTAGAAACGAAATCGCTGAAGTTACTAAACAGTCACCTTACTCTGTTTTTCGTCTCCATCTTCACCAACGTGAAATTTTTTACGGTTACAATGTTGTTAGGGCGCCTCTACTTCTGTAGAGCATCCACATTTATGCTACATTTAGAGAATCATAAACTAATATATTGTATGTCTACCCATTTTTAAGATTCATGAATAATTCTAACAGATTACAGTATAGGATTTTTAAATTCCAACAGTTTTCTTACCTGCTAGCAGCTAATGTTTAACTAAAATGTTAAAGCCAGTTTGTTCAAAAACTAGGGTGACTAATGAACACTAAACTAGTTAAACTAACATAGTTTTGTCTTTATTTATTTACACTCACAAAATTGTTCATTAACTATTTAAATAACAAATTAAAGTACCTAGGTACAGTGGACGCTCTCTCAACCGGCTGCTCAGCTGTGAGACATTAATACACTTACTATTACATAAATTAATACACTTGTTTGCTGTTACAAGCATAAGCCAGAAAAGTACCTACTGCTTGAACGAGCAAGAACTGATAGCACCTGTCTGCGGAATTGAGACTTCAGTAATAGACTTTACTTTGTCTAAGATCAACTGTCGTCATATACAATGATATCAGTAAAGCTGCAACTGGAGATTACCAGTATGAAGTACACAAATTGATGCAAAAACAAAATGAGAATAATTGGGAACACTTTGAACCTTACTCCAATATCTTGTGGTTGCATTACCTAACCGATGAAAGGGTAAGTGCAGTGCGGTACAATATCAGCAGCAAGATCCCGATTTGTTTTAATGAACTGAATGAAACAAGTAAATCTTCCATAAACACTGCCAGCATCGTGATAGAAGCTCCCATAGAGATTAATGATCTAAAAGGAGTTAACTCATTGCCTATAGTTGCATTACAAAGATTATGTATAGATGAGTTGATAACCAAAAATAAACTGAACGTAGATAACGTTTCACCCATTGAAAAACCTCCGAACACACACTTTGGCAAATGTTTAAATGATTATACTCGAATGGTGCACTTAATTAACTTTGAAAAAAAATGTGGTTGTTCTATTCTTTGCAAATAAAGGTGATTTTGTAGCTAATGATACTTATAGCTCTTAGTTGGTAATTATACAATAGGTACTGTATCTTGGAAAAACTGTAAAAGCATGCTTATAGCAGTTTTCGGTTGAAGCGGCCTTTGTGTTGTCTGGCAGTTCTGTGTTGGCCGGTTAAGAGGGCGTCCACTGCATTAAAAATAAAACAGCTCTAAACAAAAATCATATTAAATTGCATCAATTTAAGTAAAATCTATTTGGGTACAAGCCCCGCAGTGTGCACTTATTCTCCTTGTTCCTTAACTTCACTTCTTTTGCCAACTTCGTCAGTTCCTTCCGCACATCAGCTGACATGGAGTCGTCAAGCTCTGTCACTCTGTTAAAGTCACTTTTGGCTTCCTCGAAATTCCAAGCAGTGATGTGAGCTCTTGCTCTGCCAAACAACGCTTCCACATTGTCTGCAACAGGATTACTTTTACACGACCGCGTGTACTTCTACCAAACACTTACCAGGATTTGCATTCAAGATGGTGGTGTGATACCTGATACTCTTGTCGGCATTCCTTTGCATCTCCCTAAAATTTGGGATTATAAAACAATTATACAACGTTAATTACTGCTTAAATATTTCACTAATTAGCCAATGCTAAGTGGACCTTTTTACAAGTAGCTGATGAACCTCTTTGTTCGCCCAAACAAATTTTAATAGGTAGATGGCGGAGATTTGATTTCAGAATGTAACTACTTTCTCATCATACTAAGTTTTAAAATAATTTATTGAAGCAAACCTTTTTGGATGCGTTTATACAATGCGCACATAGTAAACTTGCTTTTTTCATAAAATTTTTGAGCATAAATACGCTTTTTCTTGTTAATTATACTTCGATTTGTAGGATTTCTAAAGGATTTGCACTATTCCCAGCGTCCTGCGTTTTTGAACATTTTGTACTTGTTTTTTGTTTCGTTCCTCAACTTTATCATTAAATTGCATTAAATTGCTGTTGTCTGTCAACAAAGGAGTGAATCTCTTAGTAATTTTCAATGTCCTTCAAGAAGCATTTTTATCAAATAATTCTGTTAATAAATTACTGTTTAATATAGCAAGCCGATAATTTATATTGATAGTAAAATACATTTCTTGCAAGGGTAATTAATAACTGCAAATATTTCTGGAACGAGACATCATCAAAATACTTAAAATCGGAGAAGGTTTTTATCGAGGGTGTCAAAACCTGTACAAGTTGAGCGTCAATACTTGTCAGTACTCAACAATATCTGTCAGTACCCGTCAATTTTCTCAGTACGTATCAATACCTGTCAATACGTGTCAATACTCGTCAATCCTTTTCAATACGCTGCAATCCTTTGCAATACGCCTCAGTACCTATTAATAATCTTATGATCTTCAATGAGAGTCTAAATGTCTTTAATTTGACAATATATTTATACACTGTAACTATTATTATTAGTTCATTTGAACTCATTACTGACGATCAATTTAAATTTAGGGTTGTTTATATTCCACATTCGTAGATGTGCACTCACGCTAGCTAGACGCGTTTACCACCGCTCCATTAAAAGATAGTGTTGTGTTGTTCCTCCAGTTCAAACTAAGAAAAATGGTGTTTACACAGTCGCAGAAAGATGATATCGCCGATATTACTAAAGCTGTATTGGGTGACAAACTTTTTCTCCAAAGCATAATAGACACAGTTTCGGATTTAGTGTTAAAGAAGATTGAAGACAAACTGGAAAAATTGTTTAACAAATGTGAACATATGGAAAAAACCATAAAGCAGATGGAAACTGAAAATGAAGACCTTAGGAATAACCTCGACGATTTAGAACAGTATACCAGGCGTAACAGCTTGAGAATCTGGGGGGTTAAAGAAGAACGTGGTGAAATCGTGGAGAACCTAGTACTGGAAGTCTGCAACAGTAAGTTAGGATTATCTATCGCCAAAACTGATATTGACAGATGCCACCGTGTCGGAATGCAAGGTAACAAAAAACCAAGAGCCATTATAGTAAAATTTATAAGTTACTCGAGACGTGCTACGGTATTTACCGCTAAGAAAAAATTAAAAGGGTCAGGAGTACATATCAGAGAAGACCTGACAAAAAACCGCCTTAACTTATTAAACAGTGCAAGCGAGCTCTTCGGATTCAAAAATACTTGGACACATGATGGTATTATTTTTGTCAACAAAAATAATCAAAAACTGCGGCTGAAATCTATGGGGGACCTTGATAAAATTTGTTAGATAGCTATTTAGTGGAGCAACAAATGTCTAATTAGTTTCTAAATTAGCTCATTTGAATTTATTATATTATTTTTAGTTAGCTTCCTATTCTTATTTCTAATTTAAAGAAAAACAAAAAATAATTCTGTTAATTATAAATTAAGTTTTCTTCTACCTTAGTTTAAATTTATATTTAATTACTTAGTTAGAAATTCGTATAAAATCTATATTAATTGTAGTCTTTCCTAATTTCTAATTTTTAAATTATTATTTTTAAGTTCTACATAACTGTCATATCGGAGCGTAAGTAACTTGCCCACCATAAACATTTTCTGCTATGAAAGAAAGGGAGATAAATATTTATTATCAAAATGTTCGAGGTTTAAGAACCAAAACACATTTATTTCTGCAAAATGTAGCAGCTGTTGAGTATGACATTATTGCTTTAACAGAATCTGGTTTAGATGACGGTATTTATGATAGTGAAATATTTGATTCACGATATGTTATATACAGGTGTGATAGAGATAAAGCTTATGCAAATAAAACTCGAGGCGGTGGAGTGCTAATTGCTATAAATAAGAAATATAAATCAAAACTAATACTGAAAAACTCTAGGCTTGAGTCAGTAATTGTTGAGTGTGATATCTACGGTACAAATTTCATATTATGTAATTCTTATCTAGCGCCGCGCTCGCCACTAGAGATATACAATCAACTTTTTGACATTTTAGAAAATAATGAAATCTATTTAGGCAAAAATCTAATTATAATGGGTGATTATAATATTCCTGAGATCAAAGGAATTCATACCAATCTTGCAAGTGGTAATCGTATATCAGCACGGCTTTGTGAATTCATAAATATTCTAAATGCTAAACAATATAACAATATTTTGAACTCAGAGGGTAAAACATTGGATCTAGTCATAAGTAATGTGAAATTAAATGTTGTACATGAAATAGTGACACTTGTGCCAATTGATCGTGAGTATCACCCGGCCTTACATATTAGTCATAAAATTTTTCTTTCAAAAATCGACAATTGCAATATTAATAATCTTCAGAATAACTACAATTTTAAGAGAGCAAACTTCTTGTTAATGTACACTCTATTGAATAATATGGATTGGAATGATTTAAAAAATTATGATAATCCTACTACTGCCGTTGATATCTTTTATAAAAAATTATATGCAATAATGGACCAATGCGTACCTAAAATTACGAAGACTAAATCTACAAATTATCCCTGCTGGTTTAGCAAAAGCATCATTATTGACTTAAATAAAAAAAAATATCACCATAAAAATAAAAATAAATCTGCTTTTCACTTACAGGAATTTAAGAGGTTGAGAGCAGTGTGCAAAAGAAACATAAAGGTTGCTTATAAAAATTACATTACATCAGTTGAAAATGAAATAGTAAGTAATGTGAATGGATTTTGGAATTTTGTTAAAGATAAAAAACAAATGAGAGGCTCACAGCAAAATTATCGCTATCAAGGTGTTGAGATAGTAGATAGGGGGGAAGTTGCAAATAAATTCGCTACCTATTTTAGTTCTGTTTATAAATCATCATCCAATTATGATATGCCTAGTCTTATATTACAAGATAATCCAAATTTAGACCGCCTACTAAATGTTAAATCCTTTACATTACAAGATATTGATAAAACCTTAAAGTCATTGAAGCCAAAAAAATCAAGTGGTCCCGATCAGATACCTCCTTACATCTATAAAGCGTGCCACGAATTGTTTAGATACCCTCTCTACATACTTTTTAATTTAGTACTAAAAACTTGTATCTTTCCGGAACAATGGAAATTAACGCAAGTGACCCCTGTACATAAATCTGGCAACAAATCTGATGTAGAAAATTATAGACCGATATCTTTACTTTCTGTTCCAGCTAAAATTTTTGAAAGTCTATTGTCTCAACAACTATCATCTCATGTCAAACTGTGGGTTAGTGCAGAACAGCATGGATTTATGAAAGGGCGTTCAGTTGAAAGCAACTTGATATCTTTTGTAGATTACACTAGCGAAGCAATGGATGAGGGAGCACAAGTTGATACAATATATACTGATTTCGCCAAGGCTTTCGATAAAGTAAAACATGATTTCTTAATAACAAAGCTTTATTCTGTTGGTTGCAGTGTACAGCTAACAACTCTATTGAAAAACTACTTAAAGGATAGGTTTCAGTACGTTAAAATAAACGGAGGGTTGTCGCATAGGTACTCTACTCCCTCGGGTGTACCACAGGGTAGCAACCTGGGACCATTACTATTTCTGATCTTTATTAATGATTTGCCTAGCGTAATACAATACTCTAAAGCTCTACTATTCGCAGACGATCTGAAAATTTTTAAAAGAATTGACTCACTGGATGATTGTAAATTATTACAACAAGATATCTGTGCAATTTCAAGATGGAGTTTGGAAAACGAATTGTTGTTTAATATTAATAAATGCAAAACTATGTCATTTACTTTAAAGAACAATAAAATAACTGTCGATTACACAATTAACAACTCGATCTTAGAACGTGTTGAAAACATTAGAGACTTGGGCGTGACTTTCACTTCAACTTTGAGTTGGGATGAACATATTAAAATGCTTGTAAATATGTCATTGAAAAATCTTGGGTTGTTAATACGCACAACCTATGAATTTACAAGCATAAAACCAATACAGGTACTTTATAATGCGATAATTCGTTCAAAATTAGAATTCGCCTCTAATGTCTGGAATCCGGCTGCAGTAGTACACAAACAAAAAGTTGAAACAGTACAAAACAAATATATTAAGTATTTATGTTTTAAGAAATATAATCGTTATCCACTCTACCATGAATATCAAAATATGCGGAGTCAGTTTCGAATTTTCAGATTAAGCGATAGAAGAGAAATGGCGTCGATTTTTTTCATACATAAGTTATTAAACAACAGATTGGACTGTCCCACATTGCTGCCCTTGATTAAACTTTATATTCCTGCATTACGGTGTAGACCTCGCCCATTCCTGTATTTGCCATATTGTAGAACCGAATTAAGAAAGAATTCGCCTATAATTAATATGGCTTATATAACTAACAAAATTATAATAACGTCGGATATCAATATTTTTGAAATGTCATTCAAAACTTTTAAAAATCAAATACTGAAGTTGTATGATGCGGAAAATAACGTTGGTGAGTGATGTTCCTTCCGTTCTGATTGACGGTATCTATTTCATTTTATTATTTATATATATATACGCGTGGAATATTGTATTTGTTAAACACAAACAATGTAATTGGGCCTATGCCCGTTTTGTTTGTTTGTTTGTTTAAAAATTTTAATCAATCAATGAAGCAGGACCACGGTTCAAACGTTCTGCGTTCCGACCGACTCGCATATATTCGGAATGATTTCTACGCTATTTACACAAGTGACGACGCCGCACACGCGTGTACTGCTGAATGCTGTTTTACTGCCCCCTGCTGCACCAAGTGTGTTGTCGAGTGGTTTTACTTGAATCAGCTGTTTTAGGTTCTTTCCGCGGTAATTGTATTGGCTTTGTCAGGTGTGAATAGATGAATACGTGACTAGTACTTACAACTTAAATATTGTAGTAACAGATGAATTGCAGAGATTCCTATGATTTATTGGCTGTGTTAATTAGCAATGGACATCCAGGTAAGATATAAGTATATTTATATCTAACTAGCAGTCCAGTGAGACAAATGATTTAATAAAACAAAAAAGACCGTTTTGCAAATAGAACGCGTATTCACCACACGTACGTATATGACGTCATTGTTGGTAGCAAACTACCAGTCGCATTCGCCTTAATAAAATTTGCCTAGAATCTAACCTAAAAAGTTCGGATTAGGATAATTAAGATAATAATTAGTGTTAGAGACTGAAATTCGGTTCCTGACCTGACATGACCATTCCAAACATATAACTTTAATAACTTTTTTCTCTATCTCTTACGGTTTGGCTGCTGAAACAGCGTCCCGGACGGACGGACGGACGGACAGACAAGTCTATTATATATATGGATGGAATGGATGGTAATGTGCAGGTGTGTGTAGGGCTCTTTGGAAGATTCGCCTACGGTTAAATATGCAGTGCACACCAATAGTTCGGGACGAGGGGTTATCAACTAAGGAAAAAATGTGACAAGATTGCGAAATTGAATGGATTTCTATGGATTTCCATTGATTGCGGAGAATTTCAAAAGATTGCGGGGGATTTTCAAAGATTGTGGGGAATTTCCATAGATTGCGGGGATTTCGAAAGCATGCGATTTCAGGAAACTGCTGGATGATTTCCGCAACCGTTTTAAAGATTAAATAACCTAAAATAGTGTGAGAAATAGTAGACATAAATAAGTAGCTGTAAAACCATGCAGACTTAAAAAAAGAATTAATCAGTGTGGGGATTAGTAAGATAATCTGGCAAAATGCGGTAGTAAAAAATTTTGTTAACTATTTATTCATTGTTGATACAACATTTTAGTATAAAATATCAGGTAACAGGTCTCTGTACGTATAATAATATACTAATAGATATAAACTATAAAAAAAATCTGTAAAGAGGTTTACACGGAAGTTCCCTCACGCGAATTAAATCAATTTGCAAATTTAAAAAACCTAGTCAGCTGGGATTTGAATTCCGTGCACCCAGGCGAATATGTGACTGGAGTTGCTTGTTCGCTGCTAGATTGAGTTTCTGCTGCGTTATAAAGATACTATATTATTCTGTCCCATTTCTGATGTTTAACCTCTACCTGTTAGGTCTCATTTTCGCCAATGATAAAACCTGAGCTATGTGCAAATTATTACTTGTATCTTACTTACTCTTACTTGTATATTACTACTTGCAAGCAAAAGAAGGGATGGGGGTGGTTTGAACCATTCTCCAACCTTTTTTGGGTTTCCTTGGTTACTGAAAGTAGTAACATCCTTTGATGCTAAATTTCAGTAAAATTGGTTAACGCGTTTCTGAACAGCGCACAAAAATAAATATATAGTTCAGCACTTCGGGCCTAGTGGCCTATGGCTTCAACGGCGTGCTTCCACGCCTTCCTGTCTTTTGCTATTTCTTCCCATCTTGTAAGTCCAAAGTTTCTCAGGTCCTGCTGTACGTCTCCCCACCGTGTATTTTTTGGTCTCCCTTTTATATTCTTTCTTTCTGCTTCCAGTTTCAGCGTCTTTCTGACCGGTTCATCTTCCTTCATCCTGCCTATGTGGCCTAGCCATCTTAGTCTGCTTTGCTTGATGACTATTGTTAGTTTGGGCTCCTTGTATATTTCTTCCAATTCTAAATTGGTCCTTCTTCTCCATTCTCCATTTTCGTTAATTCCTCTCACTATTTTTCTTAAGATTTTCCTTTCCCAGATGTCTATTTTTTTCCCATATTCTTTGGTTACTACCCATGCTTCAGCTCCAAAAGTTACTACAGGGCGTATTACTGTCTTATATAACTTTATTTTTGTTTCTCTTTGGATATTTTTATCTTTTATCAGTTTGTCAAGGGATGCCACACATCTCGCCCCCATTGTTAATCTTCTCTTTGTCTGCTCCCTGTTGTCCGCTGCTCGTCATCTCAGCCCCCAAGTACACTACACTATTCACTAGATTGAACACATATTTTTTCCTGGAGTTTGTTGATTGGGAAGTCAAATTTTGTGATTCCTCTTGCATTCTGTTTCCTAATATCATGTATTTGGGTTTTTCTTCATTAATTTGCAGGCCCAACCTCTTTACTTGTTCTTCTATCTTTTTAACTAGTCCTTTGAGTTCTTCTTTTGTTCGTGCTAGTACTGCTATATCGTCTGCATAGGCTAAGATTTGGTAGGGACCTGTTGATATTGTTGTCTAGTTTTAAATTGGTTTTCCTTAAAATGTCCTCCAGAACTATATTAAAGATGGTTGTCGATAGTGGGTCTCCCTGTTTCAATCCTATGTTACTATGGAATTCCTTTGATTGTGCTCCTTTGAACTTAATTGCATTTTTTGTCTCTTGTAGTGTCATTTCAACTAATTTTATTGTTTCTTCCATTATGTCTAGATTTTTTAAGGCGTTATATATTCCCGTCCTCCTTATTTGATCATATCCCTGCTTGAAATTTATGAATAGAGCATACATAGGTATGTTTTTGTTGCTGCATTTTTCTTGGGATTGTTTTAGAATGAAAATCTGGTCTATGACCGATTTCCCACTTCTGAAGCCGGCCTGGTATCTTCCTATCTTGTGTTCAGATTTTTGTTTTAAATTTCTATCTATTAGGTGTGATAAAATTTTGTAAGCAACGTTTAGTAAGGATATTGGTCTGTAGTTAGCTGCTACACTTCTGATACCTTTCTTTTGGATTGGGCAAATAAGTGCTTTTGACCATTCTTTTGGCATTTCTTTTTTCTTCCATATTTCTTGTATTAACTGGTACAATTTTTGCCATATTGATTCGTCTGCACAATTTATTAATTCCGCTTCTGTTTTGTCTGAACCCGGGCTTTTGTTGTTTTTGAGGTTTTTTACTATTTCCATCATTTCTTCATATGTTGGAATTTTTAAATTCCTTTCTTCTTTCTGTTGTAGATTTTTTATTTCTTCTGTGTTTGTATTATTATCTATGAGTATTTGTGAGAAGTGCTTTGCCCATATTTCCGTCATTTCTTTCTTATCCATGCAAATATTTCCTTCTTCCGTTCTTAAACTTAGAGTTGGTTGCGGAAAGCCTTTTTTTTCTTGTTTTATGTGTTTGTAAAAAACCTTTGCATTTTTGTTTTTATATGCTTCTATCTTTGCCAGCTGCTCTTTTCTTGCTTTTCTCTTTTTTTCTCTGCAGAGTTTCTACTTTATTTCTCGCTGCTATGTATTTTTCGCTGAGATCTTGCCTTCTTGTTTTCAGCATTTCCCTTCTTATGACTTTTCTTTCTTCCACTGCTACTTTACATTCTCCATTCCACCAGTCTTTTTGTTTTATTTTTTTTGTGCCTAGTTGCTTTGCACATTCTGTTATTATTTGTTTTAGCTGATCCCATTGTTCCTCTATAATGTTACTTTGGTTTTGTAGCTCTGCCATACTTCTTGTGCTTTCTTTGTACCGTTGCTGCGCTTCAACTTTATTTAATTGTTCTATGTCCCGCCTTTCCCCTTTTGCTTTGTTGTTTATTGTCTGTTTTAAGTTCGCTATCACTAGTAGGTGGTCCGAGCTTATGTCAGCTTCTCTGTATGTTCTTACTTTCGTGATCTTATTTGCATGCACTTTTTCTGTTAGAACATCATCTATCTGGTTTTTTGTTTTTTTGTCAGGGCTGATCCATGTAGCTTTATGTATGTCTGTCCTCTTAAGCATGGTACTTTTAATTACCATTCCTTTTAGCGCTGCAAAATCGACCAGTTTCTGTCCATTTTTATTCGCTTCTTTGTGCAAACTTTCACTCCCTGCTACATCTTTGTTTCTGTCTTCTCTTCCTACTTTTGCGTTCATATCCCCTATCATTAATTTCATATCATAACTGGGTATGCGGCGAACAGTTTCCTCTAGCTTTTCATAAAATTCCTCTTTTTCCTCTTCACCCTTATCCTCCGTTTGGGCGTGGATATTTATTATACTTATTTTCCTGTATTTTGTTTTTATTCTTAAAGTGCTTATCCTTTCATTTATCACGTTGTAGTTTATTACTGCCTTTTTTAGCTTTTCTTTTTAGCAAAAAGCCTGTTCCCAACCTCTTTTCTTTCCTTCCTCCGTTTAGGAATACATAGCTATCCAAGACAATTTGTGACAATCCTTGCATGTTTGTTTCTTGGATTGCTAGAACATCTATATTGTATCTTTTTGCTTCTTGCACTAATTGTTTGAGTTTTCCTTCTTTTTTCAAACTTTGGGTATTCCGTGTGCCAATTTTTAATACTTTTTCTTTTGTTCGTGCCCCCGGGTTTAGATTCCTCCACCTGGCATTGATGTTTAGCTTCAAAATATTTTCTGCAATCTTTTCACTTACATTTTCTACTCTTGTGATTTGCTGCATTTCTTTCAGTTGTTTTAGAGTATACTTTATTATTTTGCTTTTTTTTCCCTGCCCCTTGGTTTATTCGTTGGTTGGTTCGCTGTCTATTTCGTGTTAATATTTCTATCTTCGTACAAAAATGCGATTCTTTAAATAATCTTTGAACTTCTCTTATGGGCAAACGGTACATTTTGGTACATAGGTAAGTTGGGTCCAATCGATTTATTCTCACCACAGGAATATGTGGCTAAGAGATTTCCCACATTTTCCCGGACACCCTCTATAATTTATTCCGAACTTTTGATGCACCCGGTATAATAAAAATCTGGTGTGATACACTCACACAACTTCCTTTTACAGTGATCTTATAATTAGTCAAAAATTTAATTTTTAATTTTTAACCATTTGTCAAAAATTTAAAAAAATTACATATTCTACAAAAACGGTACAAAATAGAGCGTTAGTTGAAGAGACAAATTTCCTCTAGAATTTTAAGGGGAATTCAAAAATGCAATAATATACCGGGTGTTTTATTTAAAATAGGAGTTAATAAAAAAATAAAAAGAAAACAAAAGAAACCCACTTTAGAAGTATTCAACTGGAAAATCACCTATCTCACATCAATACACATTAAAAATGTAACAAAAATGTAAAGTTAAAAAAAAATCGTTAGAGCCGTTTTTGAAAAAATCGAAAAAAACTGAAAAATCACAAGAGTAAACACCATACTTCCGGTTATGCTATTTTCTTCAAAAGCTTGCTGTCGCATCTAGATAGTACACAAAACTTATATATGAAGTTTCAACGCCATACCTCTTTTCGTTTTTGAGATATTCTGTTCACATACAGACAGACACACACACAGACAGACCAATGAGCATAAATATGTTTTTTGGGTTCAGAGGACTCTAAAACGTGAAGATCTGTTGGAAACTCAATTTCGAATTTTTGCGGTGAATCCAATACTTCCTTTATTGTAAAAGGAAGTAATAAATAGATAAATAATGTGGTCGCTAGCTATAGTATAGTTTTCTTATTCTTCTTGGTTTAATAAAATTGATAAAATAATCGAAGACATCAGTCCAGATATAACTCTACCACCTTATTTGATAAGATCTATAAGGGATTTGATAACGTATTTTCAATCAGTAAAATGTCAGAAGCTCACATAAAAGAAATTGAAGAATTTGCTAAGCAAGTATTGCCTGCTTTGTTAGAAACATTTTACGGGATATACGCTAAGAAACCGGAATTTTTTGAGATTCAGACAGGTCATAAAATTCTGTTACAGCAATTTATATCAAGCTGCAAAAATGCATGGGCCTCTTCGACAAATTCGTCAAGTTCTAAAGGAAAGTCTGGTTTAGGGCCTCGTTGTACGTGTGCAATTCACGGTAAAAAAAAAGAAAACAATAAATCCTGTTTCTACTGCTCATGAAAAGGGACATGGTGAGAACAATGATATAAATTCAACGGGAACTACAGATGAGGAAGAGGACGACAGCAATTTACTTGCACAGAGTCAAGAAGACAAAAATATGTCACTTACTCAAATCTCGGGGATTGTTACGAATTACATTAAAAAGTTTTGCAATGAAAATTTGAAAGAGTATGAGGGATGCAACGCCGTATTGGAAAAACTGAATAATGTGAAAATAATATCCCACGATGACGGTTCTGTCTCAGTACAATGTCTAATGTGTAGTTTTGTTTCTCGAGCTTATATAAGCAAATCCATGGATCCAACAAGACCAATTGGACACTTTCAAATTATAGCAAACACTTCAAAACACATTTTAAAGACGTACTGGCGAAGACCATCAGAGCTGCTGAGGGTTCACCTCATGTTCCCAATCCACCTCGTAATCCACTTAAGAACTCTACCTTGGTGATTTTTATTTCAATGGAGAAAAAGTCTAAACCAAGCTCAAGCAACCTGTTTTACCACAGATAAATAGAGTCGAAACTATTGAACTTGACAATCCAATGGTAGAGTCGATGGAAATAACTGAAGTAGATGACCGAGGTTTTACAAATAATTCTGAGCAAACCTTAGAAGTTCACTCGCAGAGAAGAGTTGTTAAGACGACTATTGGTCAAGCGAATTCCGTTGAAAAGGTTCTTGTCAATTCTCCAGTTACCAATCTACTTACTGTATGTAAAAAAATCAACTCAACTAGTAGAACTGAACGATTTCACCACAAATTGTCATTCTCAGCCTTGGATCGTGCACAAACCAAAATTACAGTTTTACAAATTATGTGACAGTGTTAAACTAAAAATTGACAACGATCCTGTTCTTACTGCAACTTTCAGTCATGCTGATGCGAATTCAAGCATTTTAGAAATTCAGAAATATTTAGTACTTGACTGCAAAATCCAACATGTTAACATTTTGATCATCAATGCAGAATTTTTGATCTGATGCGGATACATATAACGTAAACAGGATCTATAAATTACCAATAAATGTCTATATATACGATACCAACGACCAGTACTACTGCTTTCAGTAATTCCATTTTTTTTACGTTAGATCTGTACAAATTACTATTTTGAATCCCATGTAGCGATAGGAAGTTTAGATACTTTTGTGGACTCGTTCATTTCTATTCCATTCCACAATTGGAATAAAAATTTATGGATCTGTATTGGTACCAGTACTAACTTATGGAAGTGAGTCGTGGGTTCTGTCAGAGTCTAAAGAAAAAAACTTCAAGCTTGTGAGATGCAGATATTGAGAAGAATAGAGGTGGTCAAGAAAATGGATCGGTTAAGAAACGAAGAAATAAGAAGATTAAATGTAGAAGCGCTAGATGTTATAATATCAAAAGGCAAACTCAGGCAGTTTGCCCATTTGGTGCGAATGAGTGACAACAGGGGGGTAAAGAAAATATGAGAAATGGGGACGGACAATAAAAGAAGAAGAGCAAGGCCTGGTAGCACCTGGAATGGAGAAGTCATGAGAATACTTAAGGAAAGGAAAAGTTTATGGGGTAAAGCTAAGTTATTTTTTTAACTGATTCTCCCGTGTCCAATCGAAATAACGCTTTAATTTTTTTGCATTGTCACAACAACACGCTTTCTTTTTTCCGCCATAATTGCAGAACTTTTGATTCACAACAGCCACGTTATTACACAAAAGAATTGCTACCCACTAACGCAGAATCTAAACTGGCAGCGCCCCGAAACAAACATCTGTGTGTATACCGCCTATCGCAGTTTTCTTGGAAATGAGAAGTGGCGGTTATAAATCGCATTCGCGTAGCTGCTTACTGCATATTCTAAGAATTGTTTTCAAATAATTCGTTCATAAATAAGAGTAGAGATAACAATCTTAATTTGAACACAGACTGTTAATGATACGAGTGAAATGTATGTGGAGATCTAAAAGTTGTAGCTCTTTTATTAGAAATGCAACTGGGATTTACGAAATACTGTTGCTTTTAGTGCGAATGGGACAGCCGTGCTAGATCCCAGCATTACATTGTGAAAGATTGGCCAAGCAGACAAATAGCTGTAAGAGAAAAAAATATTCTACATAAAAGCCTTGTGAATAGGGAAAAAATCTATTTGCCTCCTTTGCACATAAAGCTAGGACTGATAAAGAATAGTGGAGATTTCTGCTCCCATAAGCACTGGCTAACAATTAAGAGCATATAATTTATCGTTAAACATACCTCTGCGTTAACATCGTTGTAATTATCATTTGGCCCATTTCCCACAACGGCCAGTCTTGATTTTCCCCCATTTCCTGAAAATGCTTTTCCAGCTCCTCATCGTTCATCTGCCAGGTCTCCTTTTGATATTCACTGGGTTGTTGCACGGCCACTAATTCTATTATTAAAAAAAATGATGCTCCATTTTTAAATACAAAAACTAGTCAAAGCTACTTACCTATTATAAATTCCAAATCACAAGGTTTTTTCAAGAAGCCGTTCAAGTAGCCATGATTGCTGTTATTGTGCTGCAGGGCCTCTCGAATCGTTTTCGACACGAACGGGTACTGCTTCACCAGCTAAAATCACACTTTTTAACAACTCACACTTTGTTGACGTTTTTACCGACGTTTTTGTTAACGATAAACTGTGCGACTTCGTCAATGACCATGGTCTGTATAATCGCTTCCCACACCTTCAGCTTGAATTTCTTGCCCAGTATTAACTCAAAGGGCTTCCTCGAGCCCCGTTTCCTGGAGTTGTCGATAAGCGTCTTGTCAGTGTCGCATAGGCGGGTTTGAAAATGGAAAAATACCTGAGTTCGAAACAATGTTGGTGGTTGGAGAAAATAATTTCATTTGAAAAATTGTAGTTATATCACCTTGCTTTCATTGTTGAACGATGCGGGTTCTCTTCCTGCACAAAGCACCTTCTTCACGATCATTACATTATCTATGTTCATGATGCCTGGTTCCAAAGCGTTCTGAGCCATAACTTAAAAGCAATCCAACTTCGAGAACAGACAATAATTTTGTGAGGTTATGTACGGAAATGAGCGGGAACCACTGGTGGTAACTCCATTAAATGTCATATCAATTGTGGCTACTACACCCTGAAGGGACTTTTGTTAGCAACAATAATATGGTAGCTTTTTTACCCGAAAAAAAATGTGCCGTACTGGTGGAATAGAGAAATCGAAGAAATGGTTAAAGAAAAGAAACAAATGCACTTAAAATTACTCCAAAATTTTGATATAGAAACAAATGAGGAATATAAAAAGTTAAATAGAAAAGTAAAACAAGAGGTTTTCAACAAGAAAAACTCAGCCTGGTTGTGGTGATACAGATCAGCATACGAGTGAAATGTCTGGGGGGTATTTTTACTTATTTCCGCGCAATCCACCCATTCTTTTATAGATACAAAAGACATGAATATAAAGTGAAGGCATTTCCCTCCCGGTCACCCCCTGGATTCAACATTGCTTTCATTATTTGAGTGCGTATGTGTGCGTTCTGTACCGAAAAAGAAATCAAAAACCTAAAAAAATACGCTAAGATTTTTAGATAACCTGCTATAATTTAAGTCATTTTAACAATCAAGCGGAACTGTGGTACAATCCCTGAAAGAATGAAAATGGGGAAAGAAGAACTGTAATAATTAGAACTAGCAAACGTTGTGATAAATAAGGCCTTTTTCCCTAATTAAAATATGTTTTACACATTTCTTTGGTCCAACCGCGTACACTACTGAAGTATTTTAGTGCTTTGCGTAGAGTAAAAATCTGATTGCGGTCAACAATCTCAGAAAACCGATTTATAGTGGACTATGTATACTCATTAAACACTAAAAAATAATACTGGAAAAAAGTAAGGAGCTAGAAGATGAAGTCTTAAAAACTGAAGTCAATTTAAATTATAATTTTTGTAATTTGAAAAAAAATGAAGCAATAATAATAATAGTTAATTGTGTATATAAATGTTGCCTCCCTCTAACTGAACCCTGCGCACTCTTGCAAGAACCTCTCATAACTCGGAAATTCCGCAAACAGGATCTAATCAAGAATCGATACAGTGCTTTGGCAAACTTCCAATAGAAACACGTCCACAATTTATACATGCTGCATAAGATGAAAAAAAATATATAAATAAAACTCCACCTACGGTAAATGCAAATGTACGGTTACCACTCCCAAGCACGGGTAAAAAAGGACGGTTTGTGGGCAGAGAAGCATTCTACCCATTGTAATCATAAATAATGCTCATAGAACCCACCAACCCGACAAGAAAATAAACTACGAACACAGAAACAAGTCCGCCGTATTGGAACAAACACAATCAACATAAATTAGTTATGAACCACAACCTGCAAGCTAGGCTGTAACGAAGGACGGCGAAGTGCGGCCCTTACCTGTCGGCGAAAGTTGTATTAGGTATTTTGGCAGCCGGTAAATATCGGCCTAGGTTGGCTCACTAGTCGAGAGGGTCGGGGTTCCAGCAAAGCTGCAACAAAATTATGGGAGAGGATGCCAGGTCCTCGACGTAGACAAATCCTTGGGTCGGACCTCCCCAAGGTCAGAGATATACCAAGCAAATCAAAATAACAGAAGAACCAATAACTAGTAACGATACTTATTTGGAATATGGTTCTATAGTGCAACAATAAATATCAGCAAACTCATATAAAACACATACCACCAATATACATGTACAGATAAAACAAATCAGCAACCAATATAAATCTATCACAGTCAATACATAATTAACGCCAATAAATATCACAACCAGTACAAATTATCACAAATAAATATCACAAATCGACCTATAAGACAACGAATAGTGCCATGTAAAACTAAACCAGCCAGAAGGGCGCTAGATACTTAGTAATCACCTAGATAGTGCTCAAATCCTATACCAATTAAGCAAATGCAGAAGCATGTTTAGTCATAAATACAGTGGCGGTCACCGGGAAGCAGAGATCGACACAACACGAGTCATGACTACATTAACCTACGATCAAACCCAAAGAAAGCTTTAAATACACAACTGTACTCCGTTATGCGGGGTGCAAAACAAAGGGTGCGAATAGCGCAAGCAAAATGTAAAACCAACACTCAACCCAAATAGTTGGCTTATTAAATTAACTTTACGGCACAAAAAATTTAGAGGAAGCGGTATCAGCAGGTTATGAGATTTCACAGGGGTGCTAGGTCCTATAAGAAATTCATAGGGTGTTCTCTGAAGCTCTAAGTCAGTACTTGCTGCCATCTTAAATCCCAAACTTGACTATAAACATTTAAAAACGGGCAGCTAGTTAAACTCAATAAAAGTCCCGTAAGCGGCAGCATAGCCCCAGCACAAAATTGGCATTTCGAATAGCAAACTCAAATTGACGTCGAGGTTAATGCACTACACGATGTTACGTACAATTAAAGTGATTGCAAGAGCAGCCGCAATACAAATCAAAGCAATTTAAACCTGCCTGTTAAACAAACGCGTAAGTAAACCAATTAATCCAATATCTAATAACTCAAATAGGCATTAGAAGTCATTATACGCAAAATACTAATATATCAGTTCAAAAGGTCATACTAATCAATTCAAATTAACATACAATACAAACTAAAACACTACAAAGCCTCAGATTCACACGGCACGTGAGGGCCGAGCTGCTGGTGGAAACGTGACAATCACGTACGCTGGCCATGGAGACGGCATTGCCCTAGGCCGCAGATGACCCTCGGCAAGTGCTAATGGGCAGCGCTTGCAGGGGGAACGACAGCAAATCCAGGCTGCAGGGACGGTCGGCTAGCCGGCTCGTAAAGCACCGCGTGATCCAGGTAAAACCAATTACACCATCACGACGAGAACCACCCCAAGTAGAAACACATTTCCAGGGTGAAATAAAAAAAGCTAAAAATACACATTTTTCAGGTAGATTACGGCTCTAAAGGGAGGAGACCGTAGGCAACTACTAACTACTAACTTTAAGATGTAAAGCAGCCAAATCGTTCAGTCCAGCGTGCAAAGAAGGCACCTCCAACCAAATCCGTCAGTGATGAAACGAATGCGGGTGATATAACCCAAATCAGCGAAACATTTCAAAGGAGTTACAAAGCCTCTCATATCCTTCGAAAAATAAAGTTGGCCACCAAGGCCGTTGATACAGGGACCCCATGCGGAGCGATCCAACTTACACGAAGCAAGACTTGCCAGGAAATGGCCGAAAATTTCCCAAAAACAGTCTAATTCAGCTTATCAAAATTCCAAAAATTTGAGAGTGGGCTATTAAAAAAACTGAGGAATGCAGAGTGTGCTTTAAACTGATAAAGGCAAAGCTGTTCTTTATTCAAATTTGAGAATGATGTTAATAGGGTTGCCTAACCACTTACGGAAAATTGTATTGTATTTTTACGAAATAAATGTGAATTGCGAAATCTAATGAATTATTCCAACTATTGCATGCAAAACGACAAAATGAGCGCAACAAGGCTCACCACCCAGACTATTTGAATGGTAACGACTCACCGAGAAAATAGACAAAGAAAAAGAAACAATAGATTAAATAAGTTGACGATCGCGGCAAGAAGAAGCAAAACTGTAAATATTCGAGTAGGCTTGACGCTTATTTTAATTATGACATAAATCAACTAAATATGCCTACTAAAATAATTTTATCGTATGGTCATCTCTGTCTTACTCAAGCATTCTATTTTGTTGTTCATGTTATCTTATTGCTGTTACATATAATTATGGCCCCTTCCTTATAAAACAGGGACTCTAGTTTATGTCCTAACTCAATGCAATCTAGTGACAATGCTTGCTATCGTTTTCCTAAGGTCTACACATTACCCTTTTGCTGTGACGTAACAATTTTCTCTCTTTGTTTAACTACAAGGAACTGGACGAAACAAAAAATTTGCAGTTTTTGGTCAGGTCCGCTTTAAGTATGGCTTGTTTTCTAATACTGTCAATGTGACATTTGTGCAAAATGACCGGTTGCAGAGAGCAACGTTAAGGGCCGGTTGCAGAAAGCAATGTTAAGTCTGGTGTTAGCTAACATCGCGTCAAAGTGAACAAAATCGCATCAAATTTTGTTTACTAATGTATTAGTTACCATAAGCATTTGAGATTTGATTCGTTTTTGTTCACTTTGACGTCGCGTTAGCTAACACCAGACTTAACGATGCTTTCTGCAACCGGCCCTTAGTCTGGTGTTAGCTAACGCAACGTCAAAGTGAACAAAACCGAATCAAATCTCAAATGTTTATGGTAACTAATACATTAGTAAACAAAATTTGATGCAATTTTGTTCACTTTGACGCGACGTTAGCTAACACCAGACTTAACACTGCTTATTGCAACCGGCCCAATAACAAGCAAGTCAGCAAGCCTAAAATCTTATTTTTAACGTTAGGGACTTTTTCGAAGAGGAGAAACGTCGGACTACATAGGTCAAGAATGTCTTGGTTTGAATAATGTGCTATTTAGAGCAGCCCTTCCATTAAAGGTTAGGTATATGTCAATAAATAATCTTTTTGAATTTCAATGCAATATAAGACGCTATATGTTTTGTTATTTCTGATGTCACAGAAAAAGGGTAATGTGTAGACTTTAGATTGCATTTTCACATGACAAAATGAAGTGTAGTCATCACACGACTTTCGTTTACTACTTGTAAAAATTTCAATTTGCAATTTTTCAAAAACTATACTAACAAAAAACTTTTGGCAAAAGTTATAGATAATTCCCTAATATATAACAGTTTTAAACGTTTTTATTACCATTCGTTTTGAAGAAAGTTTTTGTAACTTTCATTTCGATATTTTATCAAAAACTAAATTTCTTATAAACTTTTTGTACAAAAGTTATATATAATTACACAATATATCATCTTGTTCTATGAAATTTAATTTTTATCAAACAATTATAAAGTTTTCAAAGAAAACCGAAAAAACATAAGAGTAAAGTACTACTTCCAGGTATCCGATGTTAACCAAAAATAACTGAGATCTCCACATTTATATTAAAAACATAGATATAAATTTTGAGACCGATCAATTCAACCATGTAGGGTTACAGATACGACTCAGACAGACTGACAGACTTACAAATAGACAAGCACACAAGCTAACAGACATACATTACTTCGAAAACCACTTTTCTAAACGAGAAGACACAAAAACGGATATTTCCGCAAAAATATCGAGTTCGCAAAAAATCATGATTACTGCCGATATTTTAAGAAGTAAACTAAAGTAAAAATGAAGTATATTTTCCAGGTTTTGTATCTGTATGACCGTTCAATAGATTTACATTCGTTTTTAACTTCCTGGACTTTTATTTATGATATTTATAGGTGTTGATGTACATGTGTTATGCTTGCTTAGATGGGCGAAGCTAACAGACCAGGAAAGGTAGGTTCCCGCGCAGCTGGAACGTCTATTCCTCAGACGTCGTCTTCTTCTTGTGCCTTCCATCTTTGTACTTAGGACACCCTTCACCAACCGGCATTCGGTTAATATGATCTAGCCATCTTACTCGTGCACAAGGTCTCTGGTTCTTCATATAGTTGTCTTATCTCATCGTTCGTTCTCCTCTCTCAGACTTCACCCACTTTCCTGCCTCCAAATATCCTTGTAAGAATCTTTCTCTTCCACACTTCCAGTTTCTGCTTCTCCTTCTTATTCATGACCCAAATCTCGCAACCGTTCGTTACCGTTGGCTACAGTTTCTAAATATTATAAGAGTTGAACCAAGTTGGGAATAGGTGCTGATTGGTTGTGATCTACTGTGCATGCGCAGTTTCGTTTGAAATTGCCCCAGATTGATGTCCTATAGTTACTATAGAAACCAGTTCTGGGAATGTCACATTTGACAAACTTTTATTTGCCTTTAGGCCAGAGAGAACTAGATAAACGAGAGGAGACAGTAAATGCTAAATAATTGTAGAGATCCTGTATATAGTTTACTTATATACAGGGACTCTTATATACAGGGACTCTAAATAATTGAGAGAATCAGAGCATCTATGAATGACTATCCATAACTAAATCAGGAAGCGGGAAATTTAAATTGGAGTATTTGAATAATAGTACATTGTTTTTCTAAACTTATTTTATTTTTATTCTTTTACATATTTTACAACAAAAACATTTTGAATAATAATAATAATACTAATAATGACAATCTTTATTTTCCTTGAGACTTGTAGCTACATATTATAGGAATAAGTCAAAAAGTACTAACCAATACACACTAATCAAAAATACAAAACAATATCTACTAATATACATAATCCACGGTGTAAAAATTAATTAATTAATTAATTAATGTAGTAATACATAAAAAATTTGACATTCTTACATATAAATTAAAATACGATTCAGATACATTATCTAGTAATTCCTTTGTCGTATAATAATAACAAGCATCAATGAGGAAAACGTTGAACTTGACAGCTGAATCAGGTCTTTTATACTTTTTGGTACTAATCAAGCGAGATGCTCACTTTCACAGAGCTGCTATTTAATTTTAAAAATATACAAATCTCTTTTGCTAGTGTCATCGAGCGACCGATTGTTTCATATGTAAGGTCTGAATGCAAGCTTGTCGATACATATATACATACGTATAAGTTAAACTGTGACAAAAATATGCCAATACAACAATTAGTGCTATTATTTTTATTAAATTATACTAACAAAATAAACTTAAATGTTGCATATCCAGAATGCAGTGATAATAAGCACATAGGTATTTAACATTTAACACTATGTGTTTATTTTAATACAAAATTAGTAGCTGGTCCGTATACCTTAATGTAGTTATCAATTATTAAATTGGGCCGTAAATCTCTTTTAGTTAGTTTGCGATTAATTGTACGAATAAAATGCTTAACCATTATAATTACAATGCTTACATGTATGTACTTTTCTAATTGATCTTTATGATCATGACAATTATAAAATTAAAATGATTCAAGGGAATAGCATGCAGTAAATTTTGATTAATGACATTAGGTACATTAGGTATATTCAAAAATAAAATTCTTTTCATTTTATCCACCCAATTTATTAGGGCTTAGCAAGGATATTTTAATTTGCTCCTAGAATATTTTAAAAGTGTAAAAGCGTGACTGTCTGTAATTGTTTCCGTTAGTAGTGATGAAACATAACTTCGACAGTCTCTTGGCATAATTTTTCGACAGATAAACCCCGCGATAATTATATGAGGAAGTATTCTGCCGTAAATGTAAAATTTCTTTTGAAATGTTTTGCCCAGAAAAATTAGAAAATGTAGTTGATATTCTGATACCTTGTTCAACGGAATTCAAGGAATGAGACGTATGAGAAGCAGTTTTAACATTACCAATGAAATCAAGCAAATTTTGTGTGCCATCGTCTTCACAATATGTTGTACTTGGCTTTACTAGTAAACTGTTTACAATACAAGTTCTATATGCAGCAATAAATTGTGTAGATGTTGGTCTTTTGTTTTGGCAGATGGAGGTGCATCAACGGCTTTTCCATTTTAAAATTTTTTTAAATCTGATAAATGTCGTTTAGCGTCTGCCCAAAATGAAACAAAAGCTGCCTCTGTTTTTTCCGTTAATGGTTTGTTCAGTTCCTTATAGGCTCTGCATCTACTATTTAGAGAATCAAATAAACTGCTCAAGGACAGGTCTAACGAGTAGCTTCAGAATGTGTAGTTCAAAACGTGACCACCGAGCTTCTGTAGATGGCGCCAAGTGGACAAACCGCCACTGTGCTACAATGCTTGGAAATTTTGCAAAGTGGAAAGCCAAAACCAAATAGCGCATGAAGGTGCTCGGGACCTTAGCAACAACTTTGCCCCCTTTCAAAATTTCGATATCTGTAGCCGTTCGAAAGTTACAGGCGATCCGGACGGACGGACGGACGGATGGACGGACAAAACGTTCGCATAAGTACGCTGAAGCTACTAAAATATGCAAAGATGTAGCCCTTTACCATAGCTTTCGATTGATACCCCATATGACCCATGTTGCCATTGAAAAATAAAGTGACCTTTGACATAGGTCGCCAACGGTTGACCTTTCGCCAAAACCAAATAGCGCATGAAGGTGCTCGGGACCTTAGCAACAACTTTGCCCCCTTTCAAAATTTCGATATCTGTAGCCGTTCGAAAGTTACAGGCGATCCGGACGGACGGACGGACGGACGGACGGACAAAACGTTCGCATAAGTACGCTGAAGCTACTAATAACTGATCCATAAAGTGCACGAAATCAGCAGTGCCTTTCCAATTTACGCAGCCAAAATTTTGTAATAGGGTCATTGCTGAGTATATAGTGTGGCTAAATATTTGTGCAGCATAACACACTTTCATTTTATTACGGTTGTCTGGATTAATGTGGTTTTCTGTTAATTTTCCACATACTTTTCCATAAGGAGTTTCGGCATCCTTGTAATACAACAATTTTATATCATCCCATTTTGCAATACACCCCTTATAGTGTATATCTTTAAATAAAGTTATTGCGCATACATTTGATTAGGTGAGGTGGATCAAATATGTGAAAATTTTTTTGACCGTTTACTTTGTAGATACAGTCATCACTTCTATATATCACTGCTAAGATATTTTATAGCAGCAATATTTGAAGTAAATTAATCAGAAATGGAAGCAAGAATTCTATATTCAGTCTGGGAATGAACTGCTGTATTACTTCTTTAAGTAATCTTACTATTGGAAACATTTTTGCACCAGATTTAGATAAGTAAAGTGCGACTGGTTGTTTCCATTTCTGATTTACACCTCTCAACATAAAATTTAAAGCTTTGTCGCAAATATTTTTTGTTTTGCCTTCTCCAAAATCCTCTAATCCTGCTACATTGACAGAACCATTTTTAACTTGCACATCTAAATGTGGTTTTAGAGTAATTTCGTTGAACATCAACACACAAAAACGATGTAAACGGTTTTTCTGTAAATGATCTTGTTGACATAAAATTTAAAACATTCTGGTGGATGCCTACAGACACGGGAATTTGTTGAAGTGTTTGTTGTAAAGTTTTTGGAGAAGGCAAAATAAATATTTTTCTTAAGAATGGATTAATAACAGTAAAATTAAGGTCGTAGATAAAATATTGTATGCAACGCCTGCTAAAAGTCATTTGTGCACGAAACATGTTATGAAACTCAGCCTTCGGCTTCGTTTCGTAATTTTCATGTCTCGTGCATAAACGTCGACTATTAGCACTTGTTGCATAAATAGCTATTATAGCAGCAATATTCGAACTAAATTAATCAGAAATGTTGGATGCCCACAGACACGGGAATTTGTAGAAGTGTTCGTTGTAAAGTTTTTGAAGAAGGCAAAATAAATATTTTTCTTAAGAACTTATATGCTCTAGATCAGTCTTTCCCAACCTGTGGTACGCGTACCACTAGTGGTACGCAAACGCCACTGCGGTGGTACGTGGTGCTCTGCACACGAAAAAAAAATGATTTAAAATTTGATTATTGAACAAAAACACATTTTTTAAAGGAATACATTTCAACAATTATGGCAACACAACTTCTTGCCATGCAGATCAACTTTTATTCGCAGTACAGCTTCAAAAAGTGATGTTGAAAGCTTATTCCTTTTTTAGTTTCAATATATGTGATATTAGACAATATTCTTTCAACATCAGCATTCTCGTGGCGAATACACAAAATAATAAAAGCTAGTTCGGCAATATTTTTAAAAATATATTCCTCGTGAAAATGTTTTGAAGAACAAAATAAATTTTTAACTGATTGCATTGCTTCGTGCATCTGATGTCGACATGATAATGCGAATTGGCAAAACTAATTTATTGTGTAAGTGCATTAAATAAATGTTAAAACAATTTTGCTTAATCGTGATTTAAAAAAAAACCCTTAAATATTATTATTTTTGGTAGACACAAATTTCGCTACTACTTTCTTAGACCAGACATTCCCAAGTTTGCTTCTAATCTTCAAGCTCAGCCTTCTCATTGAAGTTTTGTATTATATTTTTGTTGTATTTTCCTTACAGTATAATATTTTTTTTAATTTTCAACTTACGCTATGAATTCCTTGTTCATATCAATTAATAAAATATTATAACATTACACAGAATTTTATTCTTCATACTTATGGTTGGAAAATAGGTTAGTTAGATTAGTAAAATAATAAACATATTCCATCCATAATTACCTCGACGTGTCCTCGTGACTAAGTGGTACGCAAAATATTTTTGTCTTGTGAAGTGGTACGCCAGTAAAAAAGGTTGGGAAACACTGCTCTAGAGTCTAGATCCTTGTTTATAAATAGCTAAATATAAAGATTTTTCTTCATCCGTCCACTTACGACCCATTTTTTTTTATGACACTGTTTTATTTGCGATTCAATAAATTTCTGTGAAGTCTGTGAGAGCTTATCGAACCAAGATAAATGCTTACTTTTACACATTTCTAAAATATCTTTACTACCTAGAGCACATCCTTCAACAAAGCCGTTACGTGTCTTCCATTTCCATTTTGAAGCAGCTAGATGCTTCTTTGCCAACTTTAATTCATTTAAGAGCTGCGTAGACAATATTTTACATTTACACTTAACATGATTTTTTTTCTTTTTGGCGATGTAGCAGTTACTGGGCTACCTGCAGATTATATAAAAAACAAAATTAATAATCCGTTCAATTTTTCACTACATCAACTTAATTTAATGTACATAAAATGTCATTACGTACTCTCCAAGTTACTTTCTATCTGTATAACGGTGGTGGCATTTGGAAGTAAAACTTTAGCTTTTCTTTAGTTTGGAATTTATTGGTTTCAAAGTGCAAAATTGATTTGTTTACTTTTGCTTATAAATTTCATTAACCTTATAAATGTGTTAAACCAAATGAAAGAACTACATGAATAAAAAACATAAATGTGACTTGAAACACGTGGCATTTCTCAATAGTTTACTACTTTTCATTGGTTTCATTTAATTTCATACATTTGCCAGGCCGATGAGGTAGGGTATTTCAAAAGATAATAACAAATCTGTAAAACGCTTTACACCGAATTTTCCTCGCAAGTTGAAGTTTTGAAATTAATTATGTTCGAAACACCAAACTTATTTTTGAACTAAAAGAAAAATAGTTGTTTAGGTGGTCACCCGGTATGTGTTGGGTAATTGTGATTAAGGATAAACTGCGAAGCTGGAAAATATTACTACTTTACTCTAATCAGTAGCTCTATTGTTAAAGTAGAAAAACAATATTTAATTTTTTACGTGTTCACCACACTACATTTGTGGTATAGTAGGGAGGCCAAGCGAATTAATAATTATTTTCGTGGGACTGAGTAGGTTTATACCGACAAGTGATACCATCGAAATTAGCGGTGTTTCCTCAGTAGAAAAACTCCTGTTGTCGCTTTCTTAGCCTGTGGAGTGAGGAGCTATGACGTCACAAAGGTGGTAAAATGGTAGGTTTCAAAAGTTTTTGGCAAATATCTCGTTACCTGTGAAGTTTACTGTGAACTTTAACTTATACAAAATTAATCTACATTTAATTTACAATAAAAATGATCTTATGCATTTTTGCAGTCCAGTAAAGGATTACGGATATATGGAGGGGGTAAAAATGTAACTTTTTCTGTTTGGCAAAAATTCAAAATTACGCCTATGAACTCGTAATATTCGCTCCAAGTGTATTATATAAAGGGTTCAAGGAAGTGGGGAGGCGAGATGGTTATGTTGAAGCACTCAGCACCCAAGACGACATACTCGTACATTTACGCAGATCATCCACTACTACACATGTTGAAGTGAAAGTGGAAGATGGAATTAATGTCACTCTTGGACAAGCAACATTTCTAACTAATACTAAAAACAAGATGCAACTGATTGCTCTAATCACTGTACCCAACAGCAAGCTGGCTGCAAAGTGATTTAGGCAGAAGGTGGTACTGACATCAAGATCGTTTTTACAGCAATTGACGAATGAAAGAAGGAAACAGAGGCTATCGTAATTGGCAATGACACCAATTTATTGGTCTTGTTGGTTGTTCATACTCCAGCCAACAAACAGTTGAAGATGATTGTACCGAAGAAAAGTAACCAAGAAGAAAAAGTGCACTGCATTGGTGCATACAGCCTGGTATCGGGGAAATGAAGTATGTGCTCTTGACAGTTTACACTTTCTCCGGATGTGATACCGTTTCTTCAATTTATAGAAAGGGAAAAATAACGCCTTCTGAAAAAGTGCAAAGTGACAAGGAGCTTTACACAAAGCTGTTGACTTTTAACAACCCAAATGCAGACCCAGATGGGCTAGCTGATGCTGGAACCATTTCTTCCTTTCGATATTTGCATCAACAAATGCAGATAATTTGGATACTCTGCGCCTTCAATGTTACTTGCAGACCATCGCAAAGGAGCCTGTACACACAAATTTGAGGTTGGCTGTACTTTCCCCCACTTTAGCAGCTGCACAACAACACTCTTATAGAGTTTGCCATCAAGTGCAGCAATGGCTCAATGTCAATAAAGATTCACTAAAATGGGGTTGGAAAAGGATTGGTGGTTATTTGCGTCCAGTTGCAACCACGAAGGCAGCTGATCCTGAAAAATTGCTCTCGCTCATTGTTTGCACTTGTAATACGGGGTGTGTCAGAAACTGTGAGCGTCGTCAGAGTGGCTTGAAATGCTCAAATATGTGCAAGAATTGCTGCGGACATAGGTGCACCAACAGAGATGCACTAATTATTGACGACGGCATCGATGAAGATAATCTTGAACATGAAAAAGAGCTTAACGATTTTTAGGTTACTGATTGCTGTAATTTATTATTATGTAACTACCATGGACGTTGTACATACCACTTTCCATTGAAGAACATTGAATTTACTAAAAAGCATGTATTGTGAAGAAAAAAAAACCATTATTTTTTGTATTAAAGCTTATTAGGTAAAGTTTGTAGTCAACCTTGTTTCAATGCTATTCATATGATTTTATATTTTTAGGAAAATATGACAAAAGATGGAAGTAATTTAGGTAGCTTTAATTATAAAAGCTCAAATGGGAAAGAGGAAAACGATATGATGAATTATCTAAAGGGAAAAATAGGCAAAATGAAGATAAAAACGACAAAGGAGGGGAGAAATGTAGATATATTGTCAGATTCATACACATAGGCGTACGTACATATATACACACATACAAATGTTCCTATGTTAATGATGAGTTACTAAGTACTTTTTATAACGAAACATACTCTTTATAACGAAACATACTCATTTTCAAGTGATTACGATGAATTCCAAGCTAACTAGAAAATAATGACATCATTGCCCCCTTAATATCTCCGTAAACCTTGTCTAGAAGTCAAAAATGCATAAGACCATTTTTATTGTAAATTAAGCATAGATTAATTTTGTATAAGATAAAGTTTGCGCTAGACCTCATAGTTAACGAGATATTCGCGAAAAACTGTTGAAACCTACCATTTTACCACCTTTCTAGCTTTCCACCCCCCTCTCGCCTAAACCCAACGCGCAATGTTGTGCAACTTTTTACCACTTACTAAGAGGAGGGTATTAAACAGTTTGCTGCTGGGTAGAACTTTCTTTTTGGATGTTTGGGTTAAACCCTGGTTTTCTGTACTAAAACCTGAAACCAAGAATGGCCATCTTTGTGACGTCATAACTCCTCACTCCACAGGCTGAGAAAGCGACAACATGATTTTTCATACTCAGGAAACACCACCGAATAAGAAGATACCACTTGTCGGTATAAACCTACTCAGTCCCACGAAAATCGTTATTTGACGAGTTAATTTAGTTTGGCCTCTCTACTAGTATGCAAAATATGTATATTTTCATCAAAGGTAATAGTAACTCTATCGGTAAAGTGCAAAAATAAAATTTATTCTTTACGGTGTTTACCTGGTATGTGTGGTATCCAAAATACGTATATTTTCATCAAAGGTAATCCTCTAAGCTATACAGGGTGTCCCAAAATTGCTGGGACATAGAGCTACCACGTATTGTAGAGGCCAAAATAAGACGATTGGACACATTTTTGTACGCTGTTCAGAAATGCTTGAAGCAAATTTAATGACATTTGGCAAAAGTGCATTTTAGAGGATTACTTTCAGTAATCAAAGATACCCAAAGGAAATTGTAGAAGGGTTAGAACCACCCTCACCCCCTGGTATTTTTTTCAAAATTTTCTTAGGAGTGGTAATACGATTGTAAGATTTTTTTAACGGGAAGGCTTAAAGATCATACTCATTTTTTGACTCGTGTAAAACTCGGTGTAGTTTCGAAGTCAAAAAGTGTTTTCTCAAACACTGATAACCGATATTCTCAGTACACGTTTAATTGTAGTACAACATTTGGTTGGCCGTGGACACAAAAGCAATACAAAATTCATGGTTTTGGCAGGAAACAAATTCATAATCGTTCCAGTTTACTGTTGACAGTAAACGTTTCAATAATTTGTTCACTTTTAGTTGCTTTCAACGAGAATTTTAAATTAATGTCTGGGTCGGAATTATTGGCAATTTTATGATTGGGCCGTTTCGATTGCCTGATCGTCCGGATGGCTTTAGTAACCTTCGTTTCCTTCAAGAAATTTTGTCAGAATTAGTAGAAGACTTGTCCCTTAATTTGCGTCGAGACATGTTCTTTATGCCCGACGGTGCACCACCTCATTTCGCACGTGTCGTAAGAGAATATCTTAATGAACAATTTGCTGGTAGAGGATTGGTAGGGGACAAGAAGTACTCATTCAATGGCCTCCGCGGTCTCCAGATTTAAATCCTTATACTGATAACGGTTATCAGTGCTTGAGAAAACATTTTTTTCTTCGAGACTATGCGAAATACTGAGTTTTGACAAGAGTCAAAAATGAATATAATGAGTAACCCTTCCCGTTAAAAACGTCTTAGAACCGTATTACCACCACTAAAAAAATTTTGAAAAAAATTACCTGGGGGTGAGGATGGTTTTAACCCTTCTACAATTTTCTTTGGGTTTCTTTGATTACTGAAAGTAGGGTAATCCTCTAAAATGCACTTTTGCCGAATTTTATTAAATTTGTTTCACACATTTCTGAACAGCTTACGAAAATGTGATTTTTTAAGTAGGTAAACTTTGAACTCTTCTCACAGACAAACGGTGCATTTTGGTGTATATATATAAATTGGGTCCAATCGTTTTATTTTGACCTCTACAATACGTGGTCGCTCTATGTCCCAGCAATTTTGAGACACTCTGTATGCAAAATATAACTTCAATCAAAGCAAAAATAGGCACTATTGATTTATTTAACGTGCTCACGCTGTATATATTTAACCGGAATCATATTCGGTTTCGAGCCTGGTAGACATGTAATATGCATGCAAAATCTCATTTTCCTCCAAGAAATCGTTTTTAAGCTCGAGTGGCAATAGACAGGCAGACCAACATAATTGAGAACACATGTTTTTCGTCATCGAAGAACCCCGATACATAAAGATCTGTAAAAATCTCGGAGGATGATATTTTCACAATTACAATGGGTACTCTCTTCGCTTGAAGCGAAAGAAGTAAAAATTACAATTTCGCAAATTACTGTTTTAAGTAAACCTTGTATAATTGATAGTGTTTGAATGCTTCAAAACGCTGTTTTAAATGGTAAGGTGTCCCACCATTATTTTACTTTTAAAAAAGCATGTTGGAGCCTTTCTAAACAAAATAAACGTTTAATATCTGAAAACCATATCTTAAGGAACGATGATGTTCCTTTAGATTTATTCTAACCAATTTATAACATGGGAAATAAGTATATACTTTTTTTTGAGGTATACCTTTTAATGTCTAAATGACAAAAGTTAGTATAACGAATTTAATATAAAATCCAAAAATATAATAATATAGAAGGTGCTTCACTTAAAATAAGGAAGTGGATGTAATTTCCCACTTCAAATAATTCAAATTACCAGTATATTCCACATACTAAATTTTCATTGATATTTATAAAGTATAATCAAATATTATTTTCATCTACTATGGCTATGGAATAGTTACTAATTTATGAATGCAACGATGTTTATACTTAAATGTCAAACTTGACATTTGATTTTTAAGTGACTTATAGTTGCATTCATAAATTATGAACTATTTCATGGCCATACTAGATGAACGTAATTTTTGATCATACTATATAAATTTAGGTGTCTATCTTTTACTTTCACCGCCTGGTATACAATTATTATTATTATAAATATTATTATCAACGTCCCGTATCTATTAGTGCACCAACTGCAGTAGACAATGGTTATAAAGTAGATGGAATATTACCTACTTTCTTGTATAGTTAACAATGTGTACAGGCCAAGTCAGAAGAGCTAAACTTTTATCCTGATATAATGTACAGTTCTAGACGTACACTTTAACTCTCAGTCAAAACGTGTTGTTCCACAATGATTATGCTCCGGTGATAGTAGCCTAAGCTGTGACCTGTAATTTCCACCCCAAAATGCAAAACATGGCAATATATTTAGATGCTCACTTCAAAAGTTAAAATTAGGTACTTGAGTATTTTAAATGTTAAAACAAACTAAAATACATTTTTTAAATACTAATGTTTATGGACTAAGGTTTTATTATACAGGGTGTATTAAAATTGACGCATAATATTTATGTCACGCGAATCTAAGTTAAAAACGACACAAAAAATTCTAATTTGAATGTGGTCTTAGAAGAGTAGTTGTTAAATAATATATTTTTGCAGTTACATATCTTATTATTTGGCAACGCTGTCTAAGCTGAACAAATTATAAATCATAATTTCATGATGTAGGGAATTTTGTGATTCACATTTTTACAACTACAAATTGAGTTTGAAATTTGAGGTTATTGTGATATTTTGTTTGGACATTTTTATTTAATGTAATTAGAAATGAGCATAGTACAATAGTATATTTCAAACCAAGGTAAGAAAGTGCAGTCTTGCATACCGAGCGCAAAGTTTATAAACCGAGCCGAAGGTGAGGTTTGTAATTGCGCAAGGTATGCAAGAGCACTTTCTTACGAAGTTTGAATACTATTTTTTTCCCAGCCGGCCTCAGTGGAGCAAAATTTGACACTATAAAAATAATTCAACCGACTGTTAAAGTTGTTAAAGGTGACAATATCCTGCAAAATATGCAGCAAGTTTTCCGATTTTATGCTGTTCTCAAAATGTTTCTAAATAGTTTTATTCATAAATAACTCTGAAAACTTAAACATTTTTTCGTTAAAAAATCGCTTTACTATTTATACTTTTTGAGGTTATGTCCACTGAGGTCAAACTGTCAAAGCAGTTTTGGTTGGATTAAAAAAAAGCGCGGGCGCGCACGATGATTTTTAGCCTCTCCTGTCTTGAGTACGCATGCGCGAGATGTTAATTTAATTCCTTCGAATGAAGGGCCACTCACGGGGCCACTTAAGGTTTCGTACTTAACTGCATCAAAAGGATGTGAACACTCACAGAATGCATTCTGAATTCCTCGTATAAACAGACCGTAACATAAAGTCAATTATCCGTCAACTATCAATATGTCAGCTGTCAGAATCAGCACGCGTCAGCAGTCAGCTAACATGCGGTACAGTTTCTTCATAAAAATTGCATGATTTACTTTCTTACCTAGGTGAGAAAAACGAACTTTCTTTCCTCAGATGAGGTGAGCAATGCCTACTATTATAACCGGCTGGGAGAAAATCTCTTTTCTATCCCGCCTGAAATCGCGCCGTTTGGAATTACCATATATTTATAGTACTATATTGCTAGCGGCTATGAGTGGGGAGGTCACAAAGTAAGTGAGACAGACAACCAATTCTTCAATGTATATGGTGAGCTGTGCGCAAGCGCGTTGTCCGCGCGGTATAGAAATGGACCTCACGGCACAGAATAATACAGAATGGCCTGTTGGCTTAAAATTCAGCTAGTTTTTTCTTTGCGCATGCATGAGTTCTGGTGGTGTGCAGTCAGCTGTTTTCCATATTTTACACGAGTACTTGTGGCGGTCAATGACCCCTTATTAGAAGGTTATGTTCTTTTGTGCAAGTGGTTTTAAAATATTAATTTAATATGGGTGCACAGAAAAGATCTTTTGGTGGCACATGGTGTCCTGTGCATTTCCATATAAATTGCAAGGACTTTAAACGTACAGATTATTTCTGTTCAGTTTAAAATTTAGGCGCATAATTTTGAATTTACCGCCTCTGCACACCACTAGGATCATGGCGGACAATTTCAAGGTCACAAAAATTGAGTATGCTGACATCAAAAGCGTCGACACCATATATATAATACACATATATTGCTGGTAGGGCCTGGAAACTTCAGAAAACAGTACGGCGCCGACATAGTTTCACTTAGAGTATAATGCGTCTCGTGCGCATGCGTGAGAACTCGAACTCCGCCTTTAGAAGCGAATTTTAAAGTTGACCACTTCCCCATTGGGCGGACGACGCCTCCGCACTTGCGCACATCTCACCGTATACATGAAGGAGTTGGTTGTGTGTCTCACTTCATCGGTGAGTTTCCCACTTATAGCCGCTAGCAATATAGTAAGTATTAGATATATGGTCGACACAGAGAGGCCATTCTGATTTAGGGTATTATTCTGAGTGAGACTCTGTCGGCGCCGTAATGTTTTCGGCCATTTCCAGGCCCTACTAGCAATATATGTATTTTACATTTTAAAACATTTTAAAGCTACCAATTTTGAGAAAGTAAATTGAACTAGGCTAGTACAACACGCTAAAAAACTTAGTATGCGATGTAATAGGTTCACAATTTCTGAACAGCAGTCTTTGTATTTTTAAAAATTAAATTACAAATAAACCATTAATCAAAATGGTAAAATTAGTGCTGTAATATTTATTTTACTAGTTGAATTATGTGTTATTGGTACTATTTAAATGTATTTCTCCATTGCATTCCAAGCAAATTTCCAAGTTTGACTGTTAATAACTCCATGAGGAGCGGGTTAACAGTAAATTGGCACTAAAGGTCTTTGCTTGTCTTTTAACATAGAATCATTGTGATGTAAATATTATGCGCCATTTTTTATACACCCCGAATAAGTACAATAAGTGCAATTAAAACTGAACAGAGGAATTTTTACATTGTATGTTCAGAGACATAAACACTCACTGTATACTGGGTGAGTCATTTTAATATTTGGATGCGTTTATCCAGTGAGGGAAGCAAGATGGTAAAAAAAGCCCCAGGACAAAATTGTTCGGGGTGAAGGGGGACAACTTTTGGCACCAAAATCCACTCCCCCGTCGCAATCCCCCCACGGGGTGGGGGTCAACTTTCAAATTTCAAATGGAACCCCCCATTTTTTTTTCATGGGTTCGGGTTTCTGATAAAAAAATATGAAATTTTTGTCGGAACAATTTTTCATGAAAATGCTTTCTTCGGCCAGTTTTAGTGCATCTCACAATCCCACCCTTGGCGTTACCCAGGAACAACGACGTATATGTGGTGGGATTTTGTTCTCATCGGGGTGCTTTTTTAGCGTGAGCCCCCTTGCCTCTCATGTACGGGGTGTTCTCATTAAATTCGCCAGGAGTCAGTGGCTCTCCCCCGCGCTCTGGTCATGACCGTACATCACGAGTGTAGGTCCAATCTAACGTTCTGGAACCTCAATCCTGGAAATTTTTGTCATTTTGGTGAAACTTTGACACTTTTGGCCCTGGTGACAGCTACCTGACAGCTGTGATGACATCGTGTGGGGACAATTTTATGGCTGTAGACCTGGTAACTTCATATCGAGAGCTAACAATCATATGTGCTGTTTCGGGACAATGTCCATTCACTGTAGTTCTTAAATAGGGCGGGGGGGTCATAATTCTGACCGAAGAAAGCATTTTCATGAAAAATTGTTCGGACAAAAATTTCATATTTTTTTATCAGGAACCCGAATCCATGGAAAAAAATGGGGGGTTCCATTTGAAATTTGAAAGTTGACCCCCCCCCGCGAGGGGGAGTACGAGGGGGGAGTGGATTTTGGTGCCAAAAGTTGTCCTCCTTCACCCCGAACAATTTTGTCCCGGGGTATTTTTCACCATCTTGCTTCCCTTACTGGATAAACGCGTCCAAAGATTAAAATGACTCGCCCAGTATAATATTCTGTACCTTGCAGTATTTTATAATATCTGTTCTACTTAAAAAGTAGTTTTTATTATGTACGCATGTGTTTGCCTATACGCACCTGACATTTAAAACAATCTGCATTTTGTTTGTAATTGATAAATTTTTTTATTTACATTATCCCTTTGCTGAAAGTGTTGTAAGGTTCGAAAATATTTTAAGGCGCCTGTAGTCACTTCAACTTTTATGGATTATGACAAAACTAGCGTTGCTAGCTGTACGGAAGTCCTTGCTGTAGCAGTTGTTATTTTAAGATTTATAAATTCTTCGAAACTTTTCTTAATTTATATTTTAGTTTCAGCAGAAATTTTCCTCGGTATTTCAGTAGATTAAGAGTAGTTTAGAATTAATACTGCTCAAAAAACTAGATTCTGTTGTTACATAAGAGTAATCTTAATAAAGTATAATATATTTGGCAATTAACGATTTTATGTCAGAAAATGGCGAATTTCAGGTGGCTGCTGTCAATAACAAAAAACAATTGAATGAAAGAAGACGGTACTTACCAAAAAATTTATTTCTTCGTTAGTTACCATTCAGTGTAAAATAGCGGCTCTGAGTATTAATGCTATACAGGGCGCTCAACATTTGTAAATTTGATAATTTTGACTTTTGTATAAATGAAACATCCTATATATTTTTATATTTTTGGAAATCCTTTTTAATGTACGGATGTCCCAGAAATAATGGGACACTCATTAGTCATAGATTCCTTATATTATAATAAATCGATTAAACCTAATATACCTTAGTACAATGTCCCTTCAGTAAGAAGTTATAGGGCCTTGAAGTTCAATTTTTTATTTATTATTTTTTTGTTAATTTCCACAAATGTAGTTTTATCGATTTGAATTTTGGTATACATGTTTACAATTATGTACTGCACTAATACTTTTTTCCTAAATTATACTTAACTGTAAGTGGCACTTTGCCTATCTTTGAAGAATTTTTTTAACTCTAGCTTCGTTATATGTAACGTTTTTTGAAATTTTAGGTTATTATCTGAAAGAGAATTACAAAGCACAAAAATAATGTACTTTTAGTTCTTAAGTCTAAAAGCAACCGTTTACCATAGAATGCCCATCAAAGGGTTTTGGTTGTCATTAAGACGTGCAATTATCAAGTAGCCATGTTCACAAAAACAATTGTCATCTAATAAAAAACAATGATAAATCAATTAATGACATTAGTGACGTAAGAATTTGTTCTTCTATGTTTAAAAAAATGCCGCTACATAAAGAATTCTCCAATGCTGAAAGGTTCGTTATGTCGCAGCATTTTCGTAAGCACAAAAGACAAAAAACTGATGTCACCAACGTCATTAATTGATTTCTTGTTGTTGTTTACTTGATTACAATCATTACCCATTGTTTTTGTGATCATGGCTACTTGATAATTACACGTGTTAATGACAACCAAAACCCTTTGATAAGCATTTTAAGCTAAACGGTTGCTCTTACGCTTATAAAGTAAGAGTATATTATTTTTATGTATTTTAATTCTCTTTCAGATAGTAACCTAAAATTTTAAAAATTGTTAGAGATAATAAAGTTAGAGCTAAAAAGGTTTTGAAAGATAGGTAAAGTGCCTCTTACAGTCAAGTATAGTTTATGAAATCTTTCCTATTAGTGCAGTACATAATAGTAAGTACGTATACCAAAATTTATATTGATATCTCTATATTTGTGAAAATTAACAAAAAAAATAAGAAATAGAACTTCAAGGCCCTATAACTTCTTACTGAAGGTACTTTGTACTAAGGTATATTAGGTTTAATCGATTTATTATGATGCAATGAATCTATGACTAATCGGTGTTCCATTCTTTTTGGGACACCCTGTATATTTTACTTCACAGCCATGCATTCAACTGTTTATACGACTTTGAACATAAAAACAATGTAAGACCTTCAAGATTATTTAGTCAAAGCTCATTAAAAGTGCTTTGCAAAAATATAAAATTATACAGGGCGTTCTATTTAAAAAGTCGAAATTGTTAAATTTAAAGATGTTGACCACCCTGTTTTTTTTAGTTTAATTTATTTGTCAGATCAACATTTTAATTTGTTATACATGACATTATTGATTGTATATGCAAATAGCTACATTAAATTGTTTTACATTTTAACAATGCCAATTACTATGCGGGTTTACAGTAATATCCCGAATTACATAACAGTATGAAGTAGGTTCACTTTAATTATTAATCTCATCTGGTATTACATCTTGGGGTAACTTTCTCTTGAGTCGTATGTGAATATTGGGCTTACAAAGATTGTAGTATTTTGAACCATCACAGTTGTTGATATTATCTAAGAAGGTCTTGGCCCTCGCGTGGATATAGTCTTGGATTAATGATATTCCTAGTTCATGATGTAGTTGTGTGTTCCTAATGTACCACGGAACGTTAACTGCTATTCGGAGGACCTTATTTTGAAATCTCTGCAATTTGGTGATGTTGGTTTTAGTAGTATTACACCAAACTGAGAAAGCGTATAATGCCAGAGGTCGAAGTAAGGTTTTGTACATAAGCATTGCACACTCTGGTCTGAGCGAAGATTTCCGATTTATTAGTGGATACAGTTGTTTCAACCGGTGATAGCATTGCTTTAGCTTATGATTTATATGGAAACTCCAACTTAACCTCTTGTCCAGGTGTACTCCAAGGTATTTAATGGCGGAATCTTGGGGATTCCAAGGTATTACATTTCCATTAATTTTGATGTTAGGTGGATCGATTATTCTTCTGAGTGTGAATATTTTGCATTGACATTTTATGGGGTTGATTTGAATGTTCCATTGTTTGCACCATTTACTGATTTTGTCTGTTGTATTTTGCAGTTGTTGAATGGCTTCTTCCAAGTCTTCGCTCTGAGTAAGAATAGCCGTATCGTCAGCAAACATTGCTAACGACACTGATGGTTCGGGGATATCGGATGTATATATGTTGAATAGTAGAGGTCCTAAAATACTTCGTTGTGGGACCCCCGCTTTTATATCCTTTGTTTCAGAGATGGCCGACAGCGAATGTTCTTTTTTCGAGGAACGAAAAGATTATGGCTTGAAGGTAGCTAGGTATGTTTTTTTCTAGAAGTTTTGCTTTAAGACCTTCTATCCACACCTTATCAAAAGCCTGAGCAATGTATAAGAAGGCTGCTGTGGTGTACCATTTGTTTTCAAAGCCAGTTTCAACTATTTCACTAATTCGCTGAAGTTGATGGCAAGTCGAATGGCCTTTTTTGAAGCCAAACTGGAAAGGTGGCAGGAATTTGGAGTGTTTCTACAATTTTTATAAGACGGATATCAATTACTTTCTCTAGGAGTTTCGAAAGAGTAGTTAAAAGGCTTATTGGACGGTAGTTTATTATATTTTCTTTACTTTTGCCAGGCTTTGCGAACATAAGAACGTGCGCATGTTTCCATTCCTGGGGGAAGTAGCTTATGCGTAAGCATGCATTAAATAGGGAGGTTAAATATGCCAGGATTTTGCTAGTGAGGTGCTGGAGGACCGAATTTGGTATTAGATCGCATCCAGGTGATTTTCGTTTTGATAGCGCTGTTATGAGTTCTCTTAGTTCTTTTGGCGATGTGGGTTCGATGTTTTCAGTAATTACTGGTTGATGCGTCTCAATACGGTTTATTATTTGTAAAGTATGACCTCGGAGCATGTGACTGTTGGTGTGAATACCTGTTCAAGATGGATGGCAAAAGCTTTCGATTTCTCACTGTCTGTGTAAAAGGTGTCAGTTCCAGAATTGAGTGTCGGCAGCTCTTCATGAGTTTTCAGGATCCTTATGGTGGTTTTCCACATCCCCGGGTCTCCAGGGCCGATATCTTCTATGTATTTTTGGTACGATTGAATTCGAAAGGCGTCCAATTCTTTCTTTAATTGATGCTTGAGGAAGTTTAATAGCCTCTTCGTTTCTGGGCTTCTTGTTCTTTGCCACTGTCTTCTGGTTTGGCTCCGTTTTTTAATTAATTCAGTTATGTAGTTGGGGGGAAGGTTAAAGTTAGGGCTTCGATATCGTGGTGTTATTATGGTTGCTGTTTTGGCAGCATTAACTATTGATGAGGTTATGCTGGAGACAGCGATGTCTATATCTTCCATTCTTTTGAGCGCTGTTGATTTTGTGAGATTGTGGTCCAGAGTTGTTTGAAAGATATCCCAGTTGATTGGTCCGTTGGTTAGTCTGGGTGAGGGAATTTTTGGTTTGGCTGAACTGGGAAAGGATATGAGTACAGGTAAATGATCAGAGTTTAATTCGGTGATCACGCTTTGGTTAATAAGTTTGGAGAAATTTTTCTGAAGAACAATGTCCAATATGTCGGGCTGATGGTCGGCTCTGTAGGGGTAATATGTGTATTCGTCAGGAGTTATGATTTGAAAGCCATGAATTATTGAATAGTGTTCGAGTTTGACCCCTTCAGGGTTTGTCGCTCGGCAACCCCATGTTGTGACCTTGCTGTTTAAATCTCCAAATAGCAATATCGGTTCAGATGTGTTGAAAATTGTTTTGAGTTCGTTTTCATTTAACTTTGTGGTTGGGCTGCCTGTATGCGCTTACGATTGTAACGTAGCTTGCATCATTTAGTTTTAGTTTCACTCCTGTAAATTCTAGGTTAAAGTCGGGAAAGTCTGGGATTGGATTGTGATCTAACTTTTGTTTGATGATGATTGCAACTCCTCCTGAGGCTACTATATTTTAGGAGGACGCGATATATATCATTCGACTCAGCTTGAAGAGTAGATTCCAAAAATATATAGAAACCGGAAATCGGATTTCTTTTCCGAGGTCGACTTCCGGTCAATTTTTTTTTCATCTCGTGTTAAATTCTTAATGTCCAATTATTGGCTCCCCTAATTATTTTAGAGCTAAAGTGTAAATACATTTTTTGTAGAGAAAAAAATACTGCATCTATTCATACTGTTGCTAACCATTTTTTATTTTCCATAACCGAAGGAATGCAAAAAATAAAACTAGCATTTTAACGCTACTTCCCTAATGCGATCGCTGAACCTTGCTCCCTGATTGTAAATCTTCGCTGCGGCCGCCGAAGTAGATCTTTCACCACTTCGAATTTGTAAAATGCAGCAAACGACGAAAACATCTAGATTTAAGAATGAATATGATTGCCACGTTTTATTTGTCTGCTATTTACACAAATATTATACATTGTGATGAAAATACCACTACATCATCTAGTTGCTCTGAATTTTTAAATATTGATCGTTGTTGGGCTATGCCATTTGCATTCCAGTTGAGGATTGTTGTATTTTCAATTGTTCTGAGTTGGTTATTGTACATTAAGAAGAAGGGGTATGACGGTGTTTACTAGGAATGTTTTGATTTGAGATAAATAGGGCGTTAATAGATCCAACAGGATTGTAATGATGTTATTTGGTATGGTGGGTTCTGTTGTTTGGTTTGGCGTATTTACTGAGGTGGAAGGAGGGGTGTTAGGGAGATTTTTGACTCGGTTGGCAAAGGTTTGACTTTCGTTAACATATGCGTTGCGTGACATTCTGTTAGTATTTCTGATATTATTCAAGCGTTTTTGCTGGAGTTCCTTATGGAAGCTGCATCCTCGATAGCTTGCTGCATGTTCCTCTCCGCAATTTGCACATTTAGGTTTTTCATTTGCCTTTTTATTGCATTCAGTATGATTATGGTTTCCTGCGCACTTGACGCATCTATATGCGAGGGTACAGTAGTTTTTCGTATGTCAGTATTACTGGCATCTGTGACACTGGGGTATGATTGTTGTCTTTTTTCTAGCCTCAACTGTAACGATGGAGTAATAAAGCTGTTTTAATTGAAATATTCGTTTACCTTCGTCGTTGTTGGTTAGCTCGACTGCGTATACTGGCAGTGGCTTTTTATCTTTCGTTAGTAATCGTGTTATGTTTTTAATTGGCAAGGTTTTCAAAGCTTCTTTTATTTCCTCTTTAGTTAAAGAAAGTGGCACGTTTTTAATCACCACTGAGAGGGGTTTACTGTTCGGATTTTGAAAAGTGTGATACGGGATTTAATTTTTAGAGTAGAATTCGGTAATCATCTTCTTGAGTGAGGTTCACGCGTATTGTACTTGAATTGCAAGTTGTTGTGAAATCGCCTTTTACCAAAGATTTGATATCTGCCACTAAAGCTGTGTGATTTACTGTATTTTGTAGGTAAATTGGTGGTATTTTGGTTTTAATTGTGTTTATTGTTTGTTGTGATGATTTATTTTGTGTTTGCTGTTTGCTTGCTTTGTCTTCGGGATTTTTGGATAAGCTGTGGTATTTGTTTTGTTGTAGTAATTCTTCGGTAGACCACAGATACCGTTTCTGCACCTCATTTATGGGTGGTGTTAATTCATCTATTTTTCGTTTAGCTGTTTGATTTTGCAAGTTGGTTTTATTGTTAAGGGTTTCTTGAAAATCCGTGGTGTTCTTGCGTACAAATTCGTATTAAAAATAGAAATGTGTACTCACAGATTGTAAGGCTAGAGGTCAAACGTTTGCACTTTGATAACGGAGCACACGCGTGGCATTCGCACCGCTTCACTGCTTACATTCGAATCCGTGATTAATAAATGGCGACCACCCTGTATAGCATTAATATCCAGAACCGCTACTCTACACTGAAAAGGCAACTTAACAAGAAATTTAGTTTTTTGATACCGTCTTCGTTCATTCAATTCTTTTCTGATACTTACAGCAGTCACCTGAAATTCACTATTATCACATTTTATCTATTGAAAACCCATTTTATGTACCAATCGCCTAAAGGAATGTAATTTCTCAGTGAAATTAACACCCCCACCTTCATTTTATTACTTCGAATACAGCTTTCATTGTAGGTCTCTTTTTATGGCAAAGTTATAGATCACACTTGGGATTACTTCTTCTTTATATTGATCGACAGATGACCTGGGGTAAGTTTAGTAATTTGTTTTCTTGGTAAAGTAAATTTTCTTCCGCCACTTTGTTAGGCTCCTTTAACAATTCGCTTAACTGTATTTAAACCAACATCGGTTGCTTTAGTCACTCATTCTTGCAAAACGACTGAGAAAAATTGCAAGTCACTAGAGATTCTTTCACTGACTACGAATTAGTTTCTTACGGTGACCCATAATGCAGGCAGCTCTATGAATAATTATAATTTCCTTAAGAGACTACTTTACAAGTCAATTTTTTACACCTGCATGTAACTGTGAAAACAGCAGTAGAGATGCACAATTTAGTCCTTGTAAATGGTTGAATAAAGGAACTCCAAAGAAAAATAGCTACAAACTTAACCATATCACGGGCAACGTGTTTTGATTTCGACGTCGCAGCCAATAATAAGATTTAGGAAGAGCCAGGCCACAGGCTTAAACATTTTTAATTACAACTGCACAAATGTCAGGCTTGACTTTTAAGTTGGTCGACATTTCTATTTGCATCATAACCTCAAAAAGTTATTTAATGACAATTATTGAAATTAGTTCTAATGATAAGGGTCGGAATCTCCGATCCTTTTAGTAATTATAATTAAAATATTATCAAGTGACCTTTGTAATATGTTATTTGGGTTGCCTGCTCCACTCTATCTGTTCGGCGGCCCGAGTATAGAGCCCTTTATAATACAAGCAGACGCATGTCGCACAAGTTGCATAAAATCTTGCATCACAGTACTTTCGCGTTTACATGTTGGTGACCATGATGCAACCAAAACATAACCCTATAACGTCAAACAGTTTACTCGTTGTGGGTTATATTATCTATGCTCGCTGTTCTAGCTTCTAACCTTGTGTTTGAGTTGCCAACTGTGTTCGTTCTCCTGTGTTTTTTTGTCTTTTATGCGTTGCCTCTCATGTTCTTTATTAAAAAATCAGTCTGTTTCAACACTAAGGAATACTTTTTTTGGATACAATGTAACACCAAAATTATTTATTTCATATGCCACGGCAGCTACCTTTGCGGAGGCAGGTAGTGGGTTGAATAAAAGTCAGGTTGAGGGATGATTCGAATTTAATATGGTTGTTGTTAGTATTTAACAGACATGGTTTTTAATATTGCGATCGACGTTAAAAGTGAAGGTTAAAACTTATCTTTTCCTTATTTGAATTGCTCTAACACTGCGAGTCCAATCTTCATGATGAGCTGTTATGTAGGTGCCTCGGAACATGCAGCTCTTGGCTTCAATTTTGCAAAAAGGCCTTAATGACGCCACAGGATGGGTGGATGCGGTTGGGATAATTTACAGCATGCGTGGCTCCAAATTTGACCCCAAACTAGAAACCTTCACGCGACTATTTAGTGAAATTTAATAACAACAGAAATATTTTTACCGGTTGGTCGGTTTCTAGTATTCAAAAGGTAATTTTAGGGTGCTTAAAATATGTCATGAGCAACCCTTCGAAAAATTTTGGTACCGCAGACAATGCGTGTGTATGCTTAGACGGCTTCGGCAAAAGTGCCTTAAAACCGATGGCCTCGAAAATTTTAGAAATTTTGCGGACACGCGCCGTTAGAGCAACTCGTGTATCAGTCTTAATATATCCCCAGTTATTTTTATGTTACAACAAGATAAGCCTAAAACATTGATTCATATTTGAATGAACTATTTACGGTCTTTTCGGTTTTTCAGATTTCAAAATCTTCGAGCATGACCGGTTGTTCAGCCTCGAATTAGTACTATTAAACGTATATACATTAACATACTTTCATTTTCTGAAAAGTAACTAATTTTTTGAATTTGCCGCTTTTGTGATGTGATTCAATATGGTTGACAAGCATGCTCGTATTATAGAGGTGCTTTATAGTTTAGCGTGGTTAAAGAAATCAGCTGTTTACTTTTAGTCCATGTGCTAAAAGTGAAGTGAGGTTTATAAAACTACAATTTCGAACTGCAAGTGAAGTTGTAAAGTTATTCTAGTTGCTTCTTGCGTTAGAGGTAAAGTGTTTTTGAAATAATTAAAGCGTTATGTAATGAATACAGTCAGATATGGAGTATTAATAATTACATTTCGTAACTGATATTGACAGTACTGTCCTGCAAACAATCGCCCGCGCGGCATGGCTACTGTTTATTATGACATAAATTAGAAGTGTCGTAAATGCAAACCTTTGTTAAACCGATATTTATGGATTAATAACAGTAAAATTAAGGTCGTAGATAAAATATTGTATGCAACGCGTGCTAAAAGTCATTTATGCACGAAACATGTTATGAAACTCAGCCTTCGGCTTCGTTTCGTAATTTTCATGTCTCGTGCATAAACGTCGACTATTAGCACTTGTTGCATAAATAGCTATTATAGCAGCAATATTCGAACTAAATTAATCAGAAATGTTGGATGCCTACAGACACGGGAATTTGTAGAAGTGTTCGTTGTAAAGTTTTTGAAGAAGGCAAAATAAATATTTTTCTTAAGAACTTATATGCTCTAGATCCTTGTTTATAAATAGCTAAATATAAAGATTTTTCTTCATCCGTCCACTGACGACCCATTTTTTTTTCTTATGACACTGTTTTATTTGCTATTCAATAAATTTCTGTGAAGTTTGTGAGAGTTTATCGAACCAAGATAAATGCTTACTTTTACACATTTCTAAAATATCTTTACTACCTAGAGCAGCATTTTATTAACAAAGCCCTTACGTGTCTTCCATTTCCATTTTGAAGCAGCTAGATGCTTCTTTGCCAACTTTAATTCACTTAATAGCTGCGTAGACAATATTTTACATTTACACTTAACAGGATTTTTTTCTTTTTGGCGATGTACCAGTTAGTGGGCTACCTGCAGATTATATAAAAAACAAAATTAATAATCCGTTCAATTTTTCACTGCATCAACTTAATTTAATGTACATAAAATGACATTACGTACCCTCCACGTTGCTTTCTATCTGTATAACGGTGGTGGCATTTGGAAGTAAAAGAGTGGGTAGTGCGCCCCTATTTAACTTTAGCTTTTCTTTAGTTTGGAATTTATTGGTTTCAAAGTGGTTGGCATATATGAAGAAGTTATTCTGTACACTGGTTACTGGCAGCTTGGACATTTTTTTATTTTTTGTAGCATGTATCCATTCAAGACACAAGCACCCGTTTCGTGGAAATGTGAAATACTTGATCGTGGAATTGTTTGGAAATTTAATGGCGCATGCAAAAGCTGCACATTTCTTAATTCTCATTTTTTGAGAGCTAAAAAGTAAATTGTCCTATTAGAAAATTAAATATTAATAAATGTTTTCCAAATAATAAATTTCTGAAAATGTTAATAATGGGTAAAAGTACAATTTAACTACATACATATGTATGTGCCAATAACAAATTCCTACATACTTATTTTCATTACTACGTGTTTCAAAAAATTAAAATAAATAAGCAGTACTTACTTTCTCAATGTTGTATCCTTTTATAATTTACTCCCACAAACACTGCATATACAAATCGTAAGTCAAATATAGAGAGAACTAGATTGTCTCTGGTCAAATACAATTTTAAATCATTTGAATGAATAATTAACTTGTTGTAGACAAACTTTGTTGTAGATACCATTGTTTAGTTGCTATGATTTATCTATTATTTCATTAAAAAAAATCATTTGTTCCAGAATACGCGATTTAAAAATTGCGGCTTTCACAAAATTTTTATTTCGAATATTGCGCCATCTGTGGCACTTGTCACTAACTAATTAATTGCTTGAAATCTACATCTACTTTATCGACAATTTTACAGTGCCTTTATCATATATCTAATACTTACTATTGGCAAGTGAATCCAAGCGCTACGCCACCATGCGGTAGAATTTTGAACTGTGCCAATGAGGTCGAAATTTAAACTCGCATTGAACTAAATGGTTTAAGCTAATTATTTGTTGGCTTATTACAAAGTTACTAATGCGAGAAACGTCTTTATACTAGGGAATATTTATTCTGGCAACTTTCTACTCTGACTCAGACCTACAACTACCCCGCTAATGACTATTTAAATTATTTTATTTTTATTTTCGAGCGCAGTTGTAATACGTTGGTACATGCCTACATTTACCTTGCTTGTTCTTGTTTTTACTAGGTTTGTTCTTGCTGAAGTTCAGTGTCTTGTTTATATTTATTAATTTATTGTTTATATTTTTAATAACGGGATATGTTTAACGTAAAAATGGATCGTGAACGTGAGGGAGCTAGATTTTCTCTTGTACCAAATAAATCGAAACGGTTTTGTTGCGTGTATGGTTGTAAATCACTATCAAAAAGCGATACAACTGTGCGGTTCCATAAGTTTCCTAAAGAAGGAGAATTTCTAAAAATTAATAATCAGAAAGCAGATCGGCGAAAGGAATGGATTCGTTTACTTAGAATGGGGAAAAAAGTTACAGAAAGTATGCATGTTTGTTCTCTGCATTTTAAAAAAGAACGTTATATTCTTCCTGGTGAGTACAATACTTATTATCGTAATGATATAAATTAAAATTTATAATGCAAAACCAATAACACAAGACGTAAACGCAAAACAAGTGCTTCTTTTAACGCCGAAGTTTGTAGGCAAAGAGCAACGACACTTGTTTTAACATTTTCTTGACTTTTGCACCCACAATAAATAACATGTCCAGAATTAATTAATTGTTCCCCTTCAATATAATTTCTAGAAGAAAATGTTGTTTGTGCATAATCTATCTGCCATTATCACTTTATTACGACTGACTTCTGCGCGTGTAACGAACTTATTTATTTGTACTATTGTTGACTAATACGTGACTATTAAAGTATCATTAGAACATCTTTAACTACATTCCATAAGACCTAAAATACCCCAATAGTTGCTGTGTGTAACAAATACTTACTTACTAGAAATAGAAACTAATGCAGCATGACTTAAGAGCCATTGATGTACTCACGGCTGGTGAAATTATTTATTTCTATCAAAAGAGCTTTATTAAAGTCCCATTTAAACATCTTTAATTAAAATGCATATCATGAAGACTTACAATTTCTCAATATTAGGCCCGTAAAATTATTTAAGAAAATACTAGAAATCTGTTAAATGCTGCATTGATATATTTACGCACTACTGATTAAATTATTTATTTATGGTAAAACAGCCCTATTAAAATCCCGTTTACACATCTTTAATTAAAGTGCATACCATGAAAGCTTAAAATATCCCAATATTATGCCCCTAAAATTATTTAAACAAATACTAACAAACATTTAAAATCAGCATTTAAGTAGGGAAATACATAGGCTTTAAGAATCGTACCTACTTAGAGCGGCCATTTAACTAAGCTCCGCCTTCAGTTCACTTCCCAATATTGCTAGCGGCTATGAGTGGGAAACTCACCGATGAAGTGAGACACACAACCAACTGCTTCATGTATACGGTGAGCTGTGCGCAAGCGCGGCGGCGTCGTCCGCCCAATGGGGAAGTGGTCAAGTTTAAAATTCGCTTCTAAAGGCGGAGTTCGAATTCTCACGCATGCGCATGAGACGCGTTATACTCTAAGTGAGACTATGTCGGCGCCGTAATGTTTTCTGAAGTTTCCAGGCCCTACCAGCAATATATGTGTATTATATATATGGCCTTTATATACACAGTGGGGACAATAGGGTGTCCTATTTTTGATTGGCTCCCTAGATCACGTGGTTTTAGCGGCCATGTTTAGGCTAAATCGCCTGTGATACCTGTTATACTTTTGGCAGTACTGAAGTGTATTGTCAGTCTATGTCAAATTCGAGATTAAAAGGTTAGGTTTTGTTTGTTATTTGACACAGACTGACGCAAATCTTAACCTGCAAATCTCGAATGTTTTCAGTACTGCCAAACGTAAAACACATTTCACAGTCGACTGTGATTACGGATTTAAATGAACACCCGTTAGAAATTTGCCTAAATATGGCGGCGGGGGTGTGGCTTAGCTGTATTGTAGCCACTGTCTATATAAAGGCACTGTAGACATTTTTAGTGTACCTCTATAATACTTTAGTAAGAGTAGAGCAAATAGCGAAAAATTTTGGATAAATTTTTCATGGCTACCAAGATTTAATGATATATTGAAAAACAAGGTTGGTAAAACTGACACACGAGTTGTCAGTTTCCTCAAATTCAAGGTTAGCAGGTTAGGTTTTGTGTCAGTCTGTGTCAAAACTGACGCAAAACCTAACCTTGTTTTTCAATATATCATTAAATCTTGATAGCCATGAAAAATGTATCCAAAATTTTTCGCTATTTGCTCTACTCTTACTAAAGTATTATACAGGTACACTAGACATTTTTAGTTCGTTTTGCCATCTATGAATGACGTACTTAAATATTTATGCCTATCTCTCTTAGTCCCATATAGCTGTCTGGTCTCCTTTAGTTATTGTCTCTGCTTTAGGCCTAACACTGATGCAAATGTATTAACATGTATGTGTTCCATTTCTACCTGACAATAGTGCTTTAAATATCATATCTTGGAGAGTTATAGGTATGTATATGGAATTTACTTAAAAATTAGTTACCCAAATGATTATTTTTCTACAGTTTTTGAAATGGCGGGCTGTTGCATTTTTTGCTTCAAAAGTAGATTAAAACGAGGCTTTATATCCATTGACACAAATTCCCAAAAACGAGAAGCAACGAGCAGAATAGCTCAAAAATATAAACAGAATAAATCGAACACTCACAAGTAGAATCAGACTATGTGAAATCAACTTTGATGTGGGAAAAAGTGCGTCTGAGTGGCAAACGAAAACTAAAATCTAGTGCTGTACCTATTTCGCTTACTTTGTCTCAACTCTTTATCAAAAATTACTTATATAGGATACCAAGTAGCTACCTATCAGTGTAGTTTTCATAAAAGCGTTAAATTAACCGTGTTTTGACATTGTCAAGGTAACAAGTAATTAAATTCATAATTGACACATGCTAAAAAAGACAACTCCGGCCTTGTATGCTATCATTTATGTTTGGATCAGTAATGGCCGCTGACATTTGCGTAGTACTATATAGAAACTCTAACGTTGGCCAGTGGTGGCACTGTACGTCTATGTCAAATTCGTGGTTAGCAGGTTAGGTTTTCCATTAGTCTGTGTCCAAACGGACGGAAAACCTAACCTGCTGACCTCGAATTTGACATAAACTTACAGTGCCACCAATATATTATTCATACGTTTGAATTTCCGTCAACCGATATCAACATCACCTACAAAAGTTCACGATTCCTCTATTTAAAGAAAAATATAATGTACCCCTTGGCACTGAAGTTCCTTCTTATTCGTCATGTGGCTTATTTGCCTTGACCTAACGATCCTTGGCAACTAAATCCATATTCGTGATAAAAAGTTAAACGTCAATGCTTTGCTATACAGATTACTATTATAAATGTAATTAAATACACTCTTGATTCTAAATACTTCCAACCAAATATGTGAGCAAAAACTCGGTGTAGCAATGGGCCCACCTCTCTCTAGTACAATTGCACATCTTGTGATGCAAAAAATTGAAGAAAGTATTTTAAACAACGTATAACCTTTTACCAAAGATTTGTTGATGCCATAATTATTGCTGCCACCTCTCAAAACATAACCCTTACAACAATATTCCTCCAAGATTAAAATTCACTATTGAAAAACAAACCCCAATTCAATAAATTTTCTAGATTTAACTTTAATTAGAAACCCTAATGGAACTATGCATATCAATTGGTATAGAAAGGAAGACTGATAGATATTTGAATTCCAATTCAATAACTGTTTTAAAATATAAAAAGTTTAATAAACAATTTAGTAGACATAGCAATTCTACTTTCGTCCAACAAATTTCATAGTTTTATTAAAAAAAGAACGTTGCAGCTGCATCGAAAAAAACTAGCATAAAATGTACTTGTTTTGAAAAACAAACAGAATAAAAGTGATGTCAAACGCTTGTTTTTTGCAAAACGTATTTTGAACTGATTACATTAAAAACACGTAAACATAATGCCATACTTATAGTCGCAAACATATCGCTTTTTGGCTGTAGCTCAAAAACAAAAGGACATTTCCAAATGTAAAGAAAATGGGGCATACCTTCCTACTCCCTGCACGCGTAATTCCTAGAAAGTTATGCAAAAACAAAACACACGATGTTAATGCTTATTACGCTATTAAACAGTGTTCAAAAATAAATAATAAATTATATCTTCCTATTTCTATTTGTGATCTAAAATATCAAATAAACTAAGCTATCAACGTCTGCAGGTCAAAGACGAAGTTGCCGCAATTTTGGAAGTCATAATATGCCTTATGTATACTGGAGGCGACCTAGCACAGGGCTTGCCTAGCTTAGAAGCGATCCCAGCGCCACCGGCCTATACTCAAACTAAAAGATCGTTTTGCAGTTACTTGGGGTCAGAATCACATCTGGGCACATTTTCGGAAATGGACTCTGACTTTGAGCAACATCTAGTGGTGGAATTTGTGAAAAGTATGGCGAAACGTTGTCACCTCCGAAGTTTTGTTAACATATCTAAGAGCAACCCATTACATCACTACGTAGACTTTCGCAAGAGACTGGAATATCGTTAGGAACTTACCATACTATTGCCAAAAAGATTTGAAGCTATTCCCTTTACCAAATACTTGCCTTACATGAATTGCTGCCAGCAGATTACAATAGGCGAATTTTGTATGCCAGTGGTTTCAAACAAATGTAATAATGACGAATTGTTAAATTTAACGTTTCTGCTAACGAGGCTTGCTACACCGTTTTGGGGTATATAAATTCACAAAATATGAGGTTATGTAGTGCTGAAAATGCTCATACTTTTCATGAATCTCCCCTTTACCTGTTAAAAGTTGGTATTTGAATTGCTGTGGCTCGAAGACGCATTATCCGACCCATATTTTTCCACGAAACTGATACTGCTCAGAGATACTGGAATATTATAAATGAATTTAGTAATCAGTTTCATAAGGGTGAGCTCCAGCAAGGCTAATTCCAACAGGATGGTGCGACTGCCCACACCGCTGAAGAGACCATTAATTACATTCGTGAATTTTTTGACGATCGAATAATTAATTTACGTTTAAATCTAGAATTTCCACCTACATCACCAGACTTGACTATTTTAGATTACTTTATATTCACTTTTCTGCAAAATAATGTATATAAGACCCCTATATATAATATCGAAGAACTGCAAAACAGAATTATTGAACAGTATGCCAATGTAACTCCTCAAATGCTTATAATAGTTGAAAAGACGAATAGATTTGTGTCTTCAAGAACACGGTGACCATTTTGAACAGCTTGGTTAGTTTGTATCTATTTTTCTATGTATCTGAAATAAAAATATAATTTCAAATTTTAATGATTGTAACGATTACTAATTTATGCAACTTGATTTTACACTCAAGATCAACTTCTGATTACTTTACGTTAATTTTAGCACTTGTGGATAGTTTTGGTCCAAGGTTCCTAAACAGCTAAAGTAAGAGATAAGCTCGAGTCAAGAACAGATATTTATTTTCTTTAACTATTGTACAAAAACAAATAAAATTTTTTCCTAAACTTATTTACACAAGAAAGAAAATAAAACAAACAATGATGATAATCCAAATTGTAAATGGTTCTAGTATCTGGGGAGGTCCTGGTGGAGTGGCACTGGCTGATATAAGATATGGGCAATCTGTTCGTGGACCTATGGTTCAGGTTGTAATTAGAACAACATTACATAATTTGATTTCGACTTCGTCGGCCTGGATTAGGCGAAGGCCGAAATGAGTCTAGGTTAATTAACAGCGTTTCGTAGAGCTAGTGAAATGAATTTTATTTCGATCCCGGGTGCGACCTTCTGGGACTCGCGCTCGTCAATCGCTGGCTGGCGAAACTGGAGCGTTTGAGGTCCGCTCGATTTACAATTGAAATACTATACTAGCCCACGATTTGCGAATTATTGAACTGGAATTAGGCCGCTTTGCACCTCGGGCTAGCCGATCTTTTACGGTGGGCTGTTGGAAGGAATTGTTTATTAATATCGTGGTGTTACGGGCTATCAGACAGGTATCCAGGTTAGGTTTTAGACTGGAATCGTTGAATGACTTCGACGTTAGATCTACTTGCACATCCCCACAGCTGACAGCCTTAGGTCCAGATTGGTCGGATGATGGTCTTGTATAATAACACTTTGCTGGCTAATGTTAATGAGGAGTTTTTCCCGATGAGCCAATACATTTTCTTCGTTTTTATGTTTAATTCCTTTCGTTTCCTTTTAATGTGGGTTTTCTATGTCAATCTTCTGTCAATATGCAATCCCAGGTACTTCAGTTGACCGAGGGATGTACTTATTATTAAGAGTGACAGGTGGGTATTCTTGATGTTTTGTCGTGAATTTAACGTGTGTCGATTTATTCTCGCTTACTTTGATTTTCCATTTAAGTGTCCACTGTTCAATTTGATTTAAATGCATTTGTAGTGCAGCTGACGCTGCTACCGGATTCGCGTTACACGTAAGTATCGCCGTGTCATTAGCGAATGTTCCTATTTCCGTTTGTTCTGTTGTAGGTAGATCGGAGGTAAATAGTAGGTATAACATAGCCCCCAACACACTTCCCTGGGGTACTCCTGCTCCTATTTCTTTGATTTGGGATACTTCCTTGCCAATTTTTGTTTGGAAAGTTCTGCATGTAAGGTACGATTGCAACAGAGGGTAATGTTCATGGGGAAACGTTTTCTTAATTTTACTTTTTACATTGTAGTCCTCTATGTCACACCCTGTCAAACGCCTGCCTAACATCCAGGAAAACGGCAGAGCAGAATGTTTCATTTTGTAGTGCATTTTGGATTGTGTTTGTCAGACGGTGGCATTGTTGAATTGCGCAATGTTGGTGCCAAATCCAAATTGATGGTTAGGTAGCCATGCTTCTTGTAGTGAATCCTCATTAATACGTCTGTGTACTAGTTTCTCAAGCAACTTGGACACCATGGGGAGTAGGCTAATAGGACGATTGGAATTTATATCATTAGGGGGTTTGCCAGGTTTGGGGATAAGTATTATCTGTGCAAATTTGAAATGTAACGGCCAGTATGTAAGTCTGAGGATCCCATTAAAAAGGATTTGTAGAAACTTTATTCCTTGTTCAGGTAATTGTTTTAGTACAATTGTCGTTATTAGGTCTTGTCCTGGTGCTTTTTTATTTTTTAACCATTTTATCTCATTCTCAATTTCTTTGATGGCAATCGTGCATATTGGTGGAGACATTTGTAGCGGTGTTTCTAATTATTTTTTTATTTCCGGATCTACTTCATTAGAATTTGGTTGAAAGACGTCTGCTAGGTGGTCTGCAAATGCTTCTGCCTTCTCTTTATCCGTTCTTAACTATGAACTTCCTTGATCACGTATTGGTGGAATGTGAAATTTTGGTTGTTTAATGCCCTTAGTGGCTTTTCATATTGAGTTGTCATGGGCAATGATTGATTTCAGGTATGTTTGAAAGATCTCATTCCGAACAGATTTTAATTTATTATTTAATTGGCTAAACATTCTTTTGTCTTCTACGCTATGAGTGTCTTGCCATTTAGCCCTTGCCCGCCTTTTTTCTTTCACAATTTCCCTCATTTGGTATGTTGGCGCTGCTAACTTTTATATTTGTTGGGCGGTTGGAGTTCCATCCCGCTTCTTGTACCGTTGGTATGAAGTGATTTGTTGCGTATTCTATTTGCTCTGCAGTTTTTAGGATTACGTTTTTACTAAGATGCTGTTCAATGTAGTCCTTAAAGATATCCCAATCAGTTCTCTTATTACTAATTGAAGGATTCGGTGTTTTGTAAATAATAGTTGTGTTAATTGTAGCTATTATCGGGGAGTGGTCAGAAATAAGATCATAATTGGGAGTGACGTCCATATAGTTTGATGAGAGCCCTCTTATAATGAAAAATCTAGTAGGTCGGGGTTTTTGTTTGGATCAGACGGCCAATAGGTTGGATTACCGGTAGATAGGAAGTTGTATTTGTTATCTGTAATAAGTTTAAATAATACTCTACCTTTAGTGGTTGTTAAGCGCGAACCCCAGTGAATATGTTTGGCATTGAAATCCCCTCCTACTATACATTTTGGACCTAGAGTTTCGAAGAACGGTTGTAAGATTTGTTGTGTAAAATTGTGTCTCGGAGGACAGTAAATGGCCGAAACAGTTAGTGGGGTTGTGAGTTTTTTAATTTGGATTGTCGTGGCTTGCAAGAAGTCCGTTTTGTATTGTGGTTGTTCATAATGAGGAATACAACTGCGAATTAATATTGATGATCCACCGTGCGCCGTACCATCTGGGTGTTTCGTGTAATAGACACAATAGTGTGGTATCTTTATGTACGTTTTGTTAGTGAAATGTGTCTCTGACACGAGCATAATATCTATATTATTTAGAAATGTTCAATTTCTAGTCTTTTGTATTGCAGTCCGTTGGCGTTCCATAAAGCTAATCGGAGAAAGTTCCCCATTAATGAGCTGTTTTGTTAATGACTGTACTTAGCATGTTTAAAATTATGTTATTTTGTTGTAGAAGTTGGTTGAATAAGGATTTAAATTCTTCTAGGCATTGCTGGAGGGTCTTGATTCGGGTTGGGCTGATTTGATACTGTTTGTCAGTAGGTTAAATTGGATGGGTGTAGTTGCTTAATTGGTTGTTGGTTATTTTGTGGGTGACGTAGGCATGGGAAATTTCTTTCTGTTATCTGAGGAGGTCTTTTGACTGATGTTTGCCTGTTAGGTTGGTATTTTTTCTGTAGATCTTGGTATACTGAGCATCCCTTGTAGTTGGCAGGGTGCGATCCCTCACATAATACACATGTGGCAGCTGTGCCCCTTGTTTTTTTTGCAAGTTCTGGAGTCCTGGGGTTTTCCACACCTTACACACGCATATGGCCTGTTGCAATATGTTCTTGTATGACCGTAGTTTTGGCATCTTGTGCATTGACATTCTTTCTTGGGGGCTCAACGCTGACAAGCACGTTTTCCAGAGATCTAATTTTGTATATTTCTTTGTTATTCTCGGCCGGTTCGAGATCAATAAAGAATATTGGAAGTGGATCTTTTGTACGTTTGCTTTTCATATTTATGGTGTTTCGGACTTTATGACCCATTTCTTTAAGAGATTTTGTTATTTCCTCAGTTGGAATAGAATGGTGGACACGTTTTGATACCACTTTGTATGGCCGGTCTTGTTTAATCTGGCAAGTATGGTGTACAATATTTTTTTTACACATGTGTTTTATTATTTCTCTGTACGTATCCGGAGTATTTACATTTATTTTGACCACATTATCAGTTACGCTCTTTGTCGTATATTGCTCTATTTTCGCTACTGCAGTCAGACTTTCCACCATTTCGTCATAGTTAGCCACACATTGTACAAAAATGGGTGGTGGCTTGTTTATTAGTGGAGTTGGTTCTTGTACATTAACTGTTATTGTATTATTTGTGGAGGTTTCTGCTAATATAGCATATCTGCTTGTTAGCAAATTCGATTGTTGTTGGGCAGTTGTTGATAATGAGGGGTTTGGTTTTTGTATTCGTTTACGTTTGTGCCCTTTGACTATTTGCCAACTGTTAGTTTTGGTATTTTTCTGACTTTCATCGCTTTCATCTTTCTCTATAGCAATATGCTGGCTTTGCTCTTCTTGATTTTTTGTTTGGTGCGAATGCTGTGATTGTTGTAAATGAGGAGTTAAAAATGATTGAGGCACTTGTTGGTACTAGGGCTGTAATTGGTATTGAGTAGTTGGGTATTGTAGGTTAAAAGATTGTTGGTACGTTGTTTGGTTTAAAAAGTTAGAATTTTGTAGCATAATACCGGGAAAACCGGTTTGGGGGATATTTATAGGAAGTTATTTAGGAATTGTTGCTGAGCATATGCGTACTGTTGTCCATTGTAGCCGCTACCGGCTGGCAGCAAGGCTGCCTTAATTGGTAATTTCGGCTCTCTGTGTAAATTTATTTTACTTACAGAATACGTGTACAATTATACCGACGGGAAGTGTTTTTGACCTCAAGTCTATCACACGATAGCGTATCACTCAACTCACTTAAGCTAGTTAAACGTGTTCACTCTATGCAAGTCAGGTGGGCACTAATAGAAAAATGAAAATTATTTTGCTGGAGTCTCTAAACCTTTCTCATTTTAATTTTTGTGACACCGTTTACGGGCCTTGCTTAGACGGCACTGGCTCTGCTAGAATACAACGTATACAAAACTGGTGTCTGCGACTTATTATTGATTTGAAAAGAAGGGATCATGTTTTGCATAAACTTTGAGAAATACATTGGTTAAACAGTCAGATAGACAGAAATTACATTTATATACATTATTTTATAAAGTTATTAATTTCAAAACACCACCGCATCTTTATGAAAAAATCTGTTTTCGTAGTGATATCCACAACATCAGTGTCAGGAGTAAGGGTCTGCTCACACCGCCGTATCACAGAACAGCTAGTTATACACGATCCTTCTCGTTAAATTCTATAACTGTTTACCACTACATTTCAAATGCATCTCTCCTAAATTTAACGAAACGATTTTTTACTAATAAAACTTGGTTTTTCTATTTCTTAAATAAATAATTTAATATTGATGGCCATGCATCTGAGTAACTGCAACAAGCAAATAAATCTGTATGTTAATTTAGTTTTAGATTTAGTTGTATTTTTCCTTTACGGTTTAGTGGAAGAGCAGCAAGACGTTGAACTTGCTTAACTCCTCCGTTTGTTGTTTGATTTGACAACAATAAAGCAAATTATTATTACGTTTATTATTATTAAGTAGATGATCAAAAATAATCAAGTATACAAGATATATTGCCATAAGGCAATACGTCGAGCCTCGCGAATTTTCGATCGTCTATTTGTATACTATATGAATAAAGAAATTAATAAAGTATATAAGTAAACAAGAAGTTCATAAATTTTTAGTTCATTTATGTGGTTTATATACATATTGTTTTAGTATGCCGGTTATACTTTATAGTCAAGGTTATGTGATTTTAATAACTGCGATTATACAAAGGTTGGTATAACACCGGTTATACAAAGGTTTGTATATGTATTTTAGATAGTAGATAGTTTAGTAATTTTCTTTATAGGGCATTCTATAGATGCTCTCTTACCTTTTTTATTACTACAGTAAGCGGGGAGGTGTTGAGAAGCATTTTTAAAGCTGCAGTTCTTTAAAACTTGCTCTGCCACTCCTGCGTGGTTTTGAATTTGATCTTGGGTCAACAGACGAGGGCGTCGTAATTATGGATTTTACTATGGATATGTACAATCGATATGTACTGTGAGATTTTATACGCCATGCCTTTTGGAAGAGATGTTGGCAAAACCATAATGTCAATCTTGCCTTTTCTAAGGTTCTGTTTAAGTGAACGCTCCAATTAAGTTTTTGTTCCAGGATGACTCCAAATATTTAGCATCTTTAGAGAATCCAATTTTACCCCCATTTAGAATAGGGCTTCTCGGTTTTTGTGAATGGTATAATCACCGTTTTGTGTGAATTGACACTAAACTGTTGTTCTTTACACCTTATGTTTATTATATTAAGGGCAACTTGAGCAGCATCGGAGATTGAATTCCCAAATTTACCCCTAATTTGTACTATCAGGACATCTGCGTAATCTTGTAGGTTGAAGTCGTTTTTTCTTAGTCGAGGTAGGATGTCATCAACTACCGATGATCATAGAAGAGGCGATACTTTACCTCCTTGCGTGCAGTTTGTAACGGCGGTTACTGCCATTTTATTGATTGCTACTAATGAAGTTATCACCCATTTTCTAACATGGTTCTAACGCAATCTATTGTAGGTGCCTCAATGTCTTGTTTTGTTAGTGCGTTTTGTATAGATTCGTATATGGTGTTATTGAATGCCCCTTGGATGTTCTTGATCATCGATGGTCTTTTCACTATTGCTTCTCAGGCAATGCAAGGCATCAACTCTCGATTTTCTCGGTTGGTAGGAGAATTGTGTATGGTGGACTGAATGACATCTTAGAGCACCATATTTTCTGTGATTGCCCTCTACTTTTTCCATCATTTCGATGAGAACAGAATTTCGATTAATGGGTCTAAAAGACTTAACAACTTCTTGCCTTTGGGATGAAGATGACTCTTACTTTTTTCCAGATTTTTTGTATGTATACAATACAATACAACTTTAGAGCAAAAACTGGACCGAATATTTTTGTTAACAGAGTGTTAGTATTTTTATCTCTACTTGCAGCAGCGCGGGGAAGGTATTGTTTGCCCAGGGAGTTTTGAAGGGTTTAAAAATTTGATAGCCCGTTGTATTTTCAGAGGTGTAACGATTTTTGTGGAAGTATTCCAGACTGCTCTATTGGTTCTGATTGAACAATCTTCAGTCCTTGAATCTTTCACTCTCAATTCACTTGTATGTGGCGACCATATTTTTAAGTCCTGGAAATGACCTTTCGTTAATTGACAGGATCAATTGCATCTTGCTGGAGGTGGCTTCGCTTCTTAGAACTTTCCACTCCTCGGCGTGAATATTCACATTTTGTCTTTGTAAGAGGCGGAGTCTCCAGTCTGTCGTGTCTTCTTCCCTTTTAAGGAAGTATGTAGTGAAAATGTGTCGGCGAGGAAGATCAGCTCTCTCTACCGTCTTCAACCTGGCTCTTTTCCATAGTACTAAAGTAGGGATAGCCCTTTTCAGCCATCCAGCAGTGACTATGTCAGCGCACTTCAGAACTAACCAACCTGGTTTAAAGGCTAAGTTGAAGACTTTACGCTTCTTGATTCTCCCTCTATAATCTTACTCAAGATCTTTTGGAAAAGTTTTCGAAGGCAATACTCATTTTGAAGCCCTCCGTTACGGTCTAGGAAGTGGAAGGTTTTTCTTTGGTGTGCTGCTAAGGTGATCAGTTCCTGCTAGTTGAAATTTTCGGGTACCATCCGAAGCCTTTTGGAGTTCTCTGCTTTCCTGTTTGAAGTTGATTTTCTTTTACATGTGCTGCAAGGCAGGTAATTTTCGCTCTTCTGGTTTGTGCTTGTTGGAAGTAAACCATTTCTAATGCTCTCTAGCCCCCCCCTCCCACTGAGGTGTTTGCGATTTTCTTTTTGTTGAACCATTCCAAGAGCTTCAGCCGGATGTTTACTGGTTTCAGTATCGTAATCCATCTCGTCACCACTAAGTTGGGGTCTCGCGGTGAGCTTGAAACTAATCTGATGGTTGTGGCTGTCCGAGGCAAGTACTTAATCTGTCCTCATTTAGTTTTTCAGACTGACCGGAGCCTCTTAAGTGAATATTTTTTAATTTATTATTACTCATATTTGTTCCACGAATAGCTAAAGTACGTTTTTTTCTATGAAAAGGTCAAGATAAAATTGGCAAAACTGCTTTTTTTAAAATTATTAGAAAAATTATTTCTGTCAGGTTTTTCTATAAACGACTTGTGTCATTTTGACATTTAAAATTAAATTGTCAGCTTTTCGTTTTTGAAAATGAATATGCGTAAAAAACGGAATCTTTTAAAATTAAATGCAAAAAAAGCATTTCTGAAGTGTGCAGAAAAACTGTTGGATCTGCAGCCTAACATGCCAGAAGAAGAAGTTTACGAAATATTACCTAAAACATAACTCCTTTAATGCCAGGTTTTAAATTTCCCACCAATTTTTAGTTCTAAAAAGTTACTAAAACAAATTTTACCAACATATATTTTTTAAAGGAATCCAAGTAATGCCAACATAAACCCTAAATTCTTTGACCTTCAAAATTTTTATAGGAAAAAAACGTACTTTAGGTTGAAGTAATATACTATCAACTACAGCAGATCTCCACGTTGCTGTGGCAACGATTAATCGAAACCGTATTTTTCATGCTTTTTGGAGTTCGCCATTCGCGACTATGCACCGCTTCAGACATGCAGTCCTCTGTCCATCTAAATACCTAATATACTTTCAACATCCAACAAATTGAATAGAACCCAAATGACATATTGTAAAGCTGGCTAGATTAGTATTTTAACAATAACCTCTAAAGAATTGTTGATAGCGGTTTATATTATTCGACACCATTTCAACTCAAAAAAGGCAGCTAGTTGACAATTTTCACCAACAGGTAAGACAACGTAAAAATAAATAACAGGAACAATAATAACAGTAAACTAAAAGGAACAAATAATAGATATCGTCATTATACTTTTCTGAAAACACCTTAGCCGAACACGGAAATTTGTCACGCGCGCAGGGAAAAATCCTTATTTCCAGACTCATAATGAAATATACAATTCCAACACTTCTCAATAAACGCCCCACAACTACGACGATTTGAAAATTCGCAATATTAATATTTCACATATTAAGCGACTTCTTGATTACCATTATTCAACTAGTGAGTTTTCGTTTACTCAATAATATTTAATGTCATCCGAGTTATGATGTCACCTGGCAACCGAAAAAGTTAAAACAAACCGGCAGTATGCTTTCAAACAAAGATTTTGGGTCGATGCTTTTCTTCTGAGTTTATTGAGAGGTGTTAGATAAAATGTTGTACTGACCGCATAATATGGGGAGATATTACACACACAAGAAAATTGCTTACGATTTCGTGGGTTCAATCTTTTCTGTAGTGGGTAATACCCACATAGCACTACTTGTATATTAGTTATCTACTTTGAATTTTGACATTTCATCGATATGACAATCTGTCTGTTGACTGAAATAAAGGAGGTTGTTTCGACGTTTTTTATATGAAAATAACAATGCAAAAACACTGATTTAATAGATCCTTAGCACTGTTTTCAGTGCTTTACTGGCCACATCCCAACATCAAAGTAAATAATACCTATTTATGATACAAGTGCCAAAAGTGAGTGTTTAGTGCACGAGACCTGAACATTATAAGACGAAGCCGAGTTACATTATACTAATACAATCCCCCATTGTACTTAATTGCAATCTTCAATCCTTGACATATTTTAAAAATCGACTTAATTCCCGTCGATACTCAAAAATTGGTTGAAGAAAGAATCAAACTTAATAAATACGAAAATTTGTTAAAACCAGTAAATTATGACAAATCCAATAAATAATCTAAGTGTGTCTGCAATGATATTTACGCTACTAACCATTTTTATAATAATTATCTTTATACTATGTATGTATTATAATAGAAATACAATGAAAATTAAGTTTATTAGATTTTTAAATAAAGATTTTGAATCACATAACGTAAATGCGTAAGTTTTATTTTCTTATATCTTTGTATGTTCAACAAGGCATATTTAAAATTCCTTATTGAATATTTTTTTTGGGCGGACGAGTTACATTATACTAATGTCATCCTCTATTGTACTTAATTCAAATCCTGCATTCTTGACATGCACGCGCTTCCTGCATCGTGCATTCTTGGAAGACAGAGCTTATCTTAGTAGATTAGAAATATTATATAGGTTAGTAGTTTTGTATCTTAGCTTCAGTTCTGTGCATAGCAGCAAGTATTTGACTTGCGTTAGATGTAAATAATTGTCTAACTGTGCATTTAAGCTCCAACGTGTAACATTGCCGTTGTAAAATAAAAGTGTTTCAACGGCTTTTTAATTTAACTGAATCAGTCGTTGGGATTAGTAGAGGAAAATCTGGATAAACTACAAACATTGTGTCGACCAGCATTTTCCGTGAGGATCAGATACCTACCATCCAGCGGATCGTCGGACATCTCCAGGAACAAGCATCGCCCGATCGTGAGAACAGCCCGTCGACCCAACTACTGCAACTCTTGGTTATTGGAACCACATGATCATTGGGACCTTCTGATCATTGGGATCACCCGTCCGTCGAGAACAACAAAAGCTAGCAGCATAGCAATCCATTCGACGGCAGACGTACGGTCGTTTCTCAGCACAATGTAAGTGCCTTTTCACAATTTCAAATGAATTAATTTTTATGCTTCAAAGTAAAAGCAAATAATAATTTTTAGCGAATGCAAGCAATGCAGTAATAATTTTCAAATGAAACAAATTAAAATAACAAGTTTAATTACACTAACAATTTTAATTATTTATATTATAAGCTCGAGCAAAGCGCGGTAAGCGAGTCCATTTGGTGTATACACTAGGTATACTTAATTTCCAAATATACTCACGCTTTGTGTGTAAGATCCTTACACCATCCCTGAGTAGAAACCCCTAATATATAAACTGTTAACTGTCATAAACAAAAATATAAAACCGAGTGAAAGTTAAAATTTTGTCACGAGATCGATCGAGATCACCGTTAGGTCGAATGTCTAGAATTTTGTTTTTAAATAATAGTAAGAACAACTCAAATATGTTTGAGCAAGCCACATCAGTGTTTCCCCCACATTTTAGCATAAAATAATTAAATAGAATACTCACATATGACGGAAATCAGGCCACTTTATCAGACTTTTAGACACGCAGAGATCCTTGCTTGTAAATTTTGCACAGAAAATGTTAACGATTATATCAATCAAGTTGTTTTATCCTCAATATGGAATAAATTGAAAGGTCAAGCTTTGGAAATAAGAGCAGGTTACCAATACGATCCTTGGACAGATTTAAAAACCGCATTAATTAAAAATTTTGGTGACCAAAGGTTAGAACTAAACCTTTTAATTGACTTGACTCAATTAAAACAAAACAGACACTCCGATAAAATTTTTCAATAAAGTTAGAACACGTTTGGCAATTTACAATTCAAAAGTTTTATTGAGTAGAGAACCTCAAGCTATTATAAGCCATAAATTAAAACTAATAAACATTTAGCACTGCAAACTTTTACGAGTGGACTACATAGAAATTTAGGAAGCTTTGTAAGAAGTAGGAATCCAACTTCATTGGAACAAGCATTAAATATTGTAAAAGAGGAACTACTCGTATATTTTATATTCGCAAACTCAAAATAATTTAAAAAATCGAAAGTCAAATAAATTTAACCACTTAGCCTTTAATATGTAGACGCCAATGTCATACAACAAATTTAATTTCCCTGTGTCGAGACTACAAAATCAAAATGATTCTAATCAGTATTCAAATGTAGGACGATTAAAACGAATATATTCAAATATCAAAACCCTTATAGAATAAGTTACAATCCGAATTATAGTGCTTTCGCACCTAAATCCAACTTTTAGGCCACAAACCAACCAAAACCCATGGATTTCAGCACAATTAAAAGACCCGCTACTCAACAATTAAATAATGCAAATAAATTTAGAGCAAAATCACAAAATATTAATAGATAATTTAGTCATAACCGAAATATGCAAGTACATTATCACGACGATGATGATGACCAAGACAATTTTTTGTGAAATTAGTGATCCAATGAAATTAACGCTTTTCTAGTCATGTGGGCAAAATGAACCAATTAGATTATCCTTACATTGAAAACGACCCATGGGTTGTTATCACTTTGTGTACAGCGGTCAGGTGGGGTTGCTAGGTTACGTCAAGTTTTTAACAGCTCAGAATCAAATATTGTGACGTCAGATTTAACTTGACAGTTTTATAATTTACAGAACATTTTTGTAAAATGTCACATCCACGCTTTGGTAGTGATAATAACCATTCAATAAACATGATAATAGAAGATAATACCCCACAAAATACTGTAAGTAGTAGAAAATATACATGGATAATGTTTATGAATTTTTCGGGCGACCGAAAATTTGAACTGAATGAAAACCGTACCGGGGATGAATTGGCAATGATACTAAAAGACTGGGCGGTAAATATGAGAAAAAGAGATGGTACCGAGTTTAAGGAGGCTACAGTCAAGACGATATGTAATATAACTGCCAAGTTGTTACAAGAAAAATACTATAATGAATACAAAATCATTGTAGACCCATTTAAAAGTGTAGTATTTCAACAAGCACGAAATGCCCGTGACGCGAGACACAAAATGTTGCAATCAGATTCAACTAAACGGAAAATAAGTTCAGTGCCATTAAGCTCATCTGATGTAAACAAAATTATAAATTTCTGGGATGGAAATACCCCTGAAGGGCTTCAAAGGAAGTTTTATCATATTGCTGCAGTGGAATTGGCTTGGAGAGGCGGTGAGGCCGTTGCTTGTTTAGTAGACTTTTTTCGTATAAAAAGAAACAATGATGGTTCTCCAACAAATCGTGTGGAATATAACCCAGTCTTTAGTAAAACCTGCCAGGGAGGCCCAAGGAGCTGCACTAGCAGTAAATGGTTACTTGAAAACAATGATGGCAATGCATGCCCTGTTAGATTATTTTCTAAATTAGTATCAAAACGGGGCACAAATACTAAGACAAACAGACTATTTTTACGACCAAATCGTTACTGGAAGACCGAAAATGATCGCCGGTATGATAATATGCCTCTAGGTAAGATTGTCATCAGGGGCGGACTGGCAAGGAAAAGGCCCGGGGGGACTTCAGCCTTAAAAGGCCCGTGCCCATTTGTAGAAATCTGGATACTTAGCTATTAATGGGAAATGCAGAAATTATGTAGCAAAAAACACAACTATAGTAAAAACATGTATTTGCCATCTTAATACAGAGTTAGTAAGTTAGAATATTGGCAAAAAGTACAGATGATTTTTTAATTTTTTCCAAAATGTAATAAAAATCGACAGACTCAAGGACATCTTTCTCAACACTCATAATCATAAAGCCTTCTAATAAGTCTTGAGAAAGACCCGCCCGTAATCTAGATTTAATTATTTTTAATTTACTTAGCGCCCTTTCACAAGAAACTTGCGTGCAGCTAAGCGTTAGTATATATTCGTAGGTTAAAAATAAATTTGTAAATGCTGCAGACTGCATATTGTACGAGTATAGAAAAATGTAGCAACAAGCCAGGCAATTATTACATTTCTTCTGCTCCTTGCATTTTCTGGAATTCTTTTTTTCTTCAATATTTTCTTTTGGTTGTTCTACTTCCCCTGATTCTGATTCAGATTCATTTGCTAAAATATCGATTTCTTTAGCATTGTCCTCAGTAAGTAAGTCAATAAGGGCATCACTTCTCGAGGTTAAATTGTTTGACAAGGTGGGAAACAATTGACTAAACTGCAGTAATTCATTTCGTAGGAGGGACACTTTTACTCTAGCTAAGGTGGCAAGTTTTGTGAGTTGCTTTTCTGTAGGGGGTCCTTCTTCCTCAAATTTTGGAAAATGTCGTGGATCGACGTATTGCAAACATGTAATCAATTCTTTATTTTTGGAAAATCTTTCGTCTAGAGCAACTCTGATAGTATCTTTGATAACAGTGAAAACTTCAACTCGGAACACATCCATAGGGTCCGTAGGTCTTTCATCGCTGCACTGTTCACCGTCCATTTTTGCCTTCCTGGCGACGCGTGTCTTTGTTGACAGTTTCTCTTCTATGTAAATATCCATTTCTAAAGAGTCTAGTTTGGAATTCATTGATGCTATAAAGCTGTGAGCCTCAATCACAACATCTTCCATTGTCATTGTTTCAACTTTTTTTTTTTGCTTTGCTTCACCATGAACCAACCCGAAACCAAATCCAAATTTTGTGTTTGCAAATACTTTGATGTAGGACCGAATTCTTTAAAAATTTTCAAAAATACATGTGCTGTTAAAATAGTTTTGTACTCCAGCAATTTGTCGCGTAGAGATTCAGCCTCAGAGCTTGTTTTTGCATCAAATTTACCTTCCATTATTTTCTCTAATGCAAACAATACTACAGGATACAGACAATTATCACCTGCAAAAACCCACTTGAGGGCTTTGTCTCGAGCCCACCACCGGGTTTGTCCAATTTTTTTAAGTTTTTTTAATTTTGACATGTGAACTTGCGCTACTGTATCACACCATATATCCATCCGCTTATAAGATTCGCCGAAAAATGTCGCTAAGCGATTTAGTAATCCAAATAAATTTTTGGCTTGCAAATTATCACAACTGTCTGCTATACATAAATTTAAGATATGGGCATAGCACCATACGTAGACGCTATCTTTCACTACCCCCTGAATTTATTTTTGCACTCCAAGAACCTCGCCTCTCATGTTAGAGGCTCCATCAAACGACTCGCCAGCAATGTTTTCGTACTTTACCCCGTGCTTCTTGAAGCAGTCTTTTAATAGTTGATTTAGACCTCGACCAGTCGAATCTTTCACTGCAATTACAGCAAACAGTCTCTCAAAAACTTTTACATCGGCGACATAACGCAATATGATAGTAGCCTGGTCTTTAACACTTATATCCTGGGTACTATCCATTTGGAGGCTAAAATGTCTATTGCCCAGTTCGCTCACAATTTTTTCTCTCATTGCCTCCAATGTAAATCTTATCACCTTATTTACGGTGGTTTTCGATAGGAGAGTTACCAAACTGCCTCTACCACGAGATTTTCGCCCTTTTGCCTCTAGTGCTTGATGACGTCTTCTACTTTTCTGTATAGCAGCTTCCAAGTAGTTATTTAAAATTGGGTCACTTTTGGCAAGCAACTTTATTATTTCCAAAAAGTTTCCATGATTGGTATCCGTTTCGTGAATTCTAAATAAAGTTTCATTTGCACTTGTTCCTCGATAAGGCAAAGATTGTCGTCCTATTAATTTTACCACTTCAAATACTTGACGCAATACATGGATATTTTCTTCACAGCATTTTTTCTTAAGAGCACACATGTCAGTGTTAATTTTTGCCCCAATTGAAGCATCTTTGCAGGCAATGAGAAAGCTTTTTACAGCATTTGAGTGAGATGTGCTACTTTCGTGTTTATCTATAGCTGAATATATGTGTCGAAGGTTTTTGCAGCCAGTGCAAAAAGAAGAATCTTTCGATACAGAGAAGGCTATGCATGTTGAACAGTACACTGTGTCGATTTTTTTTGTATCAGGATGCATTTTTACTGTTGCCCAATTTCTTTTTATTTCATTGTCGCCAATCAATCTATAGTATAATTACTTACAATCTAATTTAGTTTTTAAGCCATCGGCCTGTGTAGGCTGAAATGGGTGCAGTTTTAAAAATTCCAGCTTTTCAGAAATTGACGCGCCATTATGCAATTTAAAGCTATCTTCTTCACTGCCTAGAGTCTCCTCTAATTCTAAAATATACACCAACTCAGAATATTTAGATTTTAAAATTTCAATAATTTCAAATACCTAAAAATGCATCAGCATTTCCATCAGAACTATGGTCAACGCGCGCTCCATCTCCATCAATAATTTCTTTATCAGTTTTTTCTGATTTTTCTACAAGTTTTACAGTTTCACTATACATACTAGGTTTTACTAATATATTCAATAACTTACCGCTGGAACTATCCCTCTCTGCTGATTGAAAGTCATCATTATCGTATTCATTGTTACACGTAACCGTTGTATTTAAATTATTGTTTTTCACAACATTATCTTGATCACTTAATGCTTTCTCAGTTCCTCCACTCACAACGTTATCTGCCTGGTTTTCCTTGGATCCCAAATTTGAGGGATTTTTCCATTCATCGTTAGAATCGGAGGCTTGATCTAGCTCTCCTACGTTCTCATCCCCAAGTGTTGCTGCTTGTGGTGGATGTACCAACTCCCGCGTTGGAAACTCCAACTTCCTTTGTTTGGTGTCTTTTGCTGCAGCTTCCAAATTTTTTTGTTGGCGCTTTCTGAGCTTTTCAAAACCCGATAGATGCTTATATTGTGATTTTGATCTGCTCATTCTAGGTAACTTATCATTAAAAGTTCAACACTACAATTCATGCAATTAAGGCGATTTGCGCGTTTAATTATAGGTACACTGGACTCACTCAAGTTTAATTATTTTACAAATATGTACATTAAAATAAGGCTCAGGCAAGGCACAACTTACACAAACACGCTCTCACAAGTCACATTAAAATAGTAAGTAGCATTTCAACTCAATTTGCCCAGGTCGTCGATTTCCTGATATTGAATACTGATATTAAATTACTAAATAATACACAGGCCCGCCGGCGGCACCTCCTGGCCAATGCTATGTCTATGTATAATCCATCCATACATCATCTAGTGGCGTTCTGCTTGCAAGTTCGACAAGCACAAGCCCAAAGAAAAATGTATACCTATGGGAACCCGTCCTTATTTACTATTTACTGCTTTCATAATTGAATATTGATTTGTAATGATTACGAAGATCATGAACATTTTAATTGTATTGATTTCAAATTTTAAGTATGTAGGTACCGAGATTTTTAAACTGGAGGCCTCATAGGAAGGCCCGCAGATGCCCTCATAGGAAGGCCCGGGGGGATTTTGCCTCCCTGCCCCCCAGCCAGTCCGCCCCTGATTGTCATTAACGGATGGACAAAATCTTCTGCTAAAGCAATCGGTTTGGATATACGAGGAACAAAAATTACTAACCACTCCAATAGGTCCACTGCAGTCAGTCAGTTGGCTAAAAGTGGAGCTCAAGAACAAGAATTATTAAAAATTACAGGTCATAATAACGCCAATTCTATAAAACCGTATCTAAACATTGACCAGGAACACCACAATAAAATTATTAACAATATGCGTGGAAATACCTCTTCAATAATGAAAATCAATACGTCATCAGAAAATTCATTTAATTTTACTAATTGTTCTTTTAATAATTGTGTTTTCAATAAATAATTATGTGTAAATAATTGTGAATAAAGAATTTCAATAATAATCCTAGGTATAACATAAAATCGTTGCTCTCTTTCTTTCTTTGTATGTTTGTATCTTTGTTTGCTATCTCCTCCGAAGATACTGGACCGATTAAGTTGTATAATGGCTTAAAAGTTTGCTGATTTTTAGACTTAGATTGTAGGCCGGTTTTTATTATCAAAAGATGTACGAAAAAGTGTTAATGTTATTAAATCCTCTAAGCAGCGGAGAGCGAAGCATCTGTCCCTGTGGGCTACGGTGTGACAGCTGCTGTGCCCATGTTATGTTAGCTCGGGTGATTCACTATGTTCATATATCATTATAGCAGCGCATTATTCAAAAAATAATGGTCCAGGGGTAGAATGCTCATCTGCCACGCGGGCGACTTGAGTTCGACTCCCGGCCGATGCATCCTTTTTTTTATTTATATTAATGAATCGCTCTTAAATTGGCGAACCGAAGTTTTTGACAATTCGCAATGACGTATTTTAAGACGTAATATTCTTTTCATAATTACACTTCCACTAAATAAATGTAAATAAATAGTTTCAAGACCGAATATCTCTCGACCATTGATAAATACTTATAATTTTATTACAACTTCCTCAAGCACGTTGCTTTTAGGCAACAGCCCTCCGCCGCTGGCGTCGGACTGTTTCCAAGCAACGTGCTTTCGAAAACTGCAATAAAATTATTTCGTAATTATCACTGGCTTTGGGATATTATAGCTGAAAATAATCCCGAAACTATTTCTGGAAACATTTTCCGAATTTGATGAAGACTTTCTATATTATGAAAATAAACCCCAAGAACTAGATGCAAACTCCAGATTCATATTATGAACTGCCCGATTCAGACGAAGCAGAAAATTTTTGTTAAGAGCCTCGGAAAACACCGAACATTTTAGTATTAACCCTAAGTCAAACCTTCGTTATCCCCGCTACCAGAGATAAATTATTAATTGATACAGGTAGTTCAAAAGCAATAATTTCCCCAGAATTCGTACGAAACCACTTTTCAAATTGTATTTATAAATCCACCTTCGAGATAAGTACATCTTATGGAACCTCACATCATAATCTTGTAGCAGACTTACCAATCCCCAATCGTTTTTATGAAGACGGAATTCACACATGCTATTTATTCAATTTTCACCAAGAATACATTAGACTTACCGGATCAGACCTACTTTCAAATTTATCCGTACGAATAGACTATAAATGGATGCACATTCACACAGAAACAATTACAAGTAATTATATTGTGATAAGTTGCAATAAGGCGAGGCAAAGCTGCGAGCGTAGCTAGGCGTATTATTAGGTACTGAATTAATTTAGCTAGAGTAGAATGTACGTACTATCGTAGTTAGTTGAATGCTGTTTGCTAGATTTTTGGCAATTACAGCAAATGATAAACGTCAGAGGTTATTGCTTGTGCTAGTCGATTATTTGATAATCAAAGGGTTGGACCCTGCAGGAGCACGAAGTCCGCACAGTGGTCCGTGGAAGCACGTAGTTCCACAATCGGAAGCACGTAGTTCCGTAATGTTAATAAGCCCGCGGAAGCACGTAGTTCCATAATGGGCAGTAGCCTAGCAAGATTTACGGTAATTACTGTACTGTGAAAGATCAGTATACTACGAGTTACTACTTACCGTAACTCAGCACTGCACCTATTTCGGGAAATAAAATTTACGAACGATAACCGCTTTTAAGAACACAGCACATATTTTATTCTTTCTCAAACTTAATTGCCGATCACCATTAAAGTTAATTCATGCTTCTTCAACTAAATACTGGCCTTCGCTTTTACGCACTGATGATCCGCTTGCCCGAGTTCACATTTAAACTCATTACAGACGACTAATGTTTATAAAAGCGACAATACGTTCAATCTTTTGACGGCAGTGACTGGATGATCACCCCGCACGCACTTGCGTTGGCATTGGCTTGTTTCAATAATTCCATGGCATCACTGATTTTTGTAAAAATGCTAGTTTTATTTTTTTTTAAATGCTAGTTTTATTTTTTGCATTCCTTCGGTTATGGAAAATGAAAAATGGTTAGCAACAGTATGGATAGGAAGTATTTTTTCTCTACAAAAAATGTATTTACACTTTAGCTCTAAAATAATTAGGGGAGCCAATAATTGGACATTAAGAATTTAACACGAGATGAAAAAAAATTGACCGGAAGTCGACCTCGGAAAAGAAATCCGATTTCCGGTTTCTATATATTTTTGGAATCTACTCTTCAAGCTGAGTCGAATGATATATATCTCGTCCTCCTAAAATATATCTCAATTTTCTTGCTTCTCAGTTAATAATAACAAGTTAACAATACCATTTTGTTGCATTCGGCAAAAAACTAAACAAGAAATTCAAAAACGAAATTAATGCAGTTTTTCCAAACTTAAAAATAAAGAAAGATTTTGTCCAAAAACTTATAGCACTTCCGCATACAGAATTTTTCGTAACTTTAACAGCATTAGGAAAGAATGGAACTAAATTAGCACCAAAATTAAAATTTAATGAAAGAGTTATTATGCCTTCAGCATTAGTGAAACTATATAATAATTGGTTTAAAACAAGTGTCATCAACACCTCCAACGAAACACAAGAAATTAATATTTACAATCCTCTATTTTTAGAAGACTATGAACCCTATAACAAAAATCAACCAGACTTAACAATTTTAATATAAATAAATCAACAGCTTCATACGTCATAAGTATTTTAAATAACAACTTAAGAAAAAAATCAAGACTAGACCATTTAAACGAAGAGGAAACAGCTCTTTTAACTGACTATGTTTTCAATACAGAGATATTTTTTATTCACCCGAGATACATTTATCTGTAACAAATTTGACCAAACAAAACATTAGAACTTAAACTAATGCACCTATATCACCTATATTCACTAAAACGTACCGTTATCCCCATGTTCATCGCGAAGAAGTCAAAAAACAAATAAATAAAATGTTAAACGATGATACTATAGAACCATCGAAATCATCTTATAATTTTTCTATTTGGGCCATTCCAAAAAAGTTAGACGCTTCCGGAAAACAAAAATGGCGCATAGTAATTGGCTATCTAAGATTAAACGAACAGACCATCGAAGATAAATATCCATTACCCAGCATTGAAACCGTTTTACATAATCTTGGCAGAATTAAATATTTCACAACTTTGGATCTTGGCCCTGGTTACCACCAGATTGAAATTATCTCGAGAAAACAGCCTTTTCGACCAAAGAAGGGCAGTGCCAGTTCAAAAGAATGCCTATAGGTTTGTGTTACGGCTCATCCAGCTTTCAAAGAATGATAAACACAGCTTTAATTGGATTCACTCCAACACAATGTTTAGTATACTTAGACGTTATAATTTTTGGAAATTCTCTTCAAGAACACATGCAACGTTTAATAAATGTATTTAAAAAATGTAACGACGCTAATATAAAAGTTCAGCTAGACAATTTAGAATTCTTACATAAATCAGTAAAATATTTAGGTCATATAATAACTTCAGAAGGAATAAAACCTGATCCAACTAAAATTTCAGCAATTAAAAATTTCCCAGCCCCAAACACCTGATGTAACGAAGGATGGTGAAGGGCGGCCCTTACCCGTTTTCGAAAGTTGTACTGGGTGTTCTGCCAGCTGGTAAATATCGGCCTAGGTTGGCTAATTCGTCGTGAGGGTCCTGGTTCCAGCGAAGCTGAAAGAGAAACTAATGGAATGGGCGCCAGGTCCTCGACGCAGACAACTCTTTGGGTAAGACCTGCCCAAGGTTAAGATATACCAAACTAACTAAATTTTTACCACAACAAACTAGTAACGAGATTTATTAACTACTCGGTTGTACAGTGCATACCATAAACAATGCATAGAAACATATATAAACACACACCAAAAATACATAAACAATCCAATAAATATAACTGTATCACAGGTTCGACATATTAAAAAAGGTAGTGCTGCGTAAACAAAAAAAATAGCCTAAAAAGCGTTAGATGCTAAATAACTACCTAGTTGCACCTCCAAATCATAAATCAAATAAATAAACTCAAAAGCATAACTGACTTTTATTACAATCGCGGTTTCCGTAAAGTGGAGGTCTACACATCACGTGGCATGTCTAAATAAGTCTGCAAACAAAAATATAGCCCTAAATATTAAAGTGGATTTTGTGAAGCAGCGTACGGTTCAAGATGGGACCTGGGTGCAAACAGGGCAAGTGTAACGAGATGTCAACGTTCAACCACCAGGGTTGGCTTACTGAGCCAATTTTATGACGTTCAAAATTTAGACGGGCTGTACATTGCAGTTTATGAGTCCTCACATGGGGTGCTATGACCTATAAGAAATTCGTTCTGTAATGTTTCAAGCAATCTGATCTTAAAAGAGAATTTAGAAGCGGGCGACTAAATTAATCACAGCTAGCTATATCCAAGCTGACGAAGCAAGGAACCCAGGGCAGCAACTTTCTACGAACGAATCTGGGATGGAATAGGATAGGGAAAGTTTTCCAAACGCAGTCCACAATCTCTGGTTATCAAGAGTTCCAAAATTTGAAAAACGAAGAAACACTGTAGGAATGCAAGCGTGTGGGCCAAGCTGATAAGAATATAGCTGTAAAATGCTGAATTTGTCAAAGATGGGGTTGCCTAACTATTCAGGGAAAAATGTACTCAATTCTTAACAGTAGAATCTAATTTGCTATTTCGAATTTTGCATGCAAAACTACAAACTGAGCCTAATAACGAACAGAGATAAAATCAATTTTAGGACTATTTGGATACTACAGAAAATGTGTCAAACGCTTTGCTAAAATAACTAAATCTCTAACTGTATGTCTAAAAAAATAAAACAAAGTTGTACACACCCCTGAATTTTTGAAAAACTTCCAATACTGTAAACGAATTTCAATGAATGAACCTGTACTTCAATATACCGACTTAACAACTGATGCATCTAATATGCAATAAGCGCGGTATGATCTCAAAATGGAAAACCCATTTGTTATGCTCCAAAACCCTTAATAACGCAGAACCAAAAAATACTACAATTGAACGAAAATTTCTGGCCATATTTTGGGAAACGAAACAATTTCGTCCATATTTATATGGAGTAAAATTCACCTTGTACACCGATCATAGACCACTTGTATGGCTTAAAAATTTAAAGGAACCAAATTCAAAATTAACCCGTTGGGCACTTAAATTAGGGTAATATGATTTTAACATAAATTATTTGCCAGGCAAATTAAATAAAGTGCTAACGTTTTATCTCGAGTTCAAATTCACCCTATGACTACAAAAACACCCGATAGACTTCATACACCAATGCTAATACGATAATGAAAGTTTAATGGCAAGTAGAGCAAGCACCCCTGATATACAAGACTCTTTCACAGTACCGACCATTGAACCACAAAAACCAGAAAAACCTCAAGTAAAAATTATATCTGACATACAAATAAGACCATCAAATATTAGTAATTTTAATGACGACAATAACACTCATGCCGAAACATTCACAGGACCTTTTACAATATCGCAAATTCTCGAACATGATACTTATGATTTAATGCCACATAATGGATCTTCGAACATCAAAAGACACGCTAACGAATTACTGCCTTTTTCAGGCTTACTACCCTCATCGCCTGTATCCTGATTATTCAATCACCTGTTATACATGGCGATATAACTGTAAATAATATAGAAGATAATTCAGGACTATATTCCTTAAATATAGGTAATGTAGTTCTTAAACAGAGCGAATGGAAGCTCATTAGAAACGTAGATTATACCCCTATTATTATTAAATATGACGCACATAGAAATAATTTAATGAAAATTATACCGTTACTTGAAAATATGAAAATAATGTTATTGAATATACAAAATAAAAAAAAGATATTATCAACCATAATAATTTACTCACAATACTAAAACAATACATAGAAAAAAAAAGATAAACTGCTGAATCAATTATTTCCCGATGTTATACACAAAATTAATAAAAGAGGACTTTTCGACGGATTAGAATCCGCTTTCAAATTTCTAACAGGCAACCTCAACGCCAACGATGGAGTTAGATACGAATCAATGATTACCAAATTACAAAAAAGTAACAAAATTCACAATGCTATTATATTAGACCAAACCAACATTTTGAATGACACAATATCAGTAATAAGCGATATAGCAAAAATCCAAGTACTATTAGACAGAAACATAAATAAAATAATTTTACAAAATCAGGAATTAGGTAAAAATCTTGCCACATATTCTTTAAAAACAGTTACAATAGAAGCAATTCAATCTTTACAACTACTTATTAATACTTGTTTAGAACTAGAAAACGCGTTAACGTTTGCTCAAAATCAACAAATGCACATGCCACTAATTAATAAAGATGATTTAATCTAAACGAAGTTTTTGCATATCTTAGTGGTATTTCAGAAAAAGCTTCAACTATTCCTTACCCTACAGATTCGCAATATTTACATTTTAATGAATCTATTATTATTAGAATAGTTTTTCAGGTTAAAAATAGAATTACATGTATCTTTGAAATACCCCTAACAATTATCAAATGATACAATTAATACCATTTCCAATTTTTATTAAAGATTATCAATTCCGTATGATCATTCCTACCTATAATACCTTATTATTCAATGTTAAAAATAGTATTCTTGTCGAAATAAGTCATTGCAAACTTTCAACCTTAGATACCTATTTTTGTAATCAAAATAATTACTTGGAAATCCCTAATGACAAATTATGCGAAACACAACTACTTTCATTTAACAATAATAAAACATGTACCCCATATTTGTTCAATCTAAATGTAATAAACAAAATATTAGAAAAGCAATATCTAGCTTTAACCTTTTGCACTTAAGTTTAGACTGTGTTGTTTTAATAAGTCAAAAACATATGTTATTTATTGCTAAAAGCACCTCGAACAAAATTGTTAAATTGAAAATTTCAAATATTGACCGTTTAATAATTCCCGAATCAAATCATATAAACGTCTCAAAAATCGACTTAATTCCCGTCGATACTCAAAAATTGGTTGAATACAGAATCAAACTTAATAAATACCAACATTTCTTAAAACCAGTAAATTATGACAAATTCAATAAATAATCAAAGTGTGTCTGCAATGATATTTACGCTACTTTCCATTGTTATAATAATTATCGTTATGCTATGTATGTATTATAATAGAAATACAATGAAAATTAAGTTTATTAGATTTTTAAATAAAGATTTTGAATCACATAACGTAAATGCATAAGTTTAATTTTCTTTTATCTTTGTATGTTCAACAAGGCATATTTAAAATTCCTTATTGAATATTTTTTTTCGGCGGACGAGAAACATTATACTAATACCATTCTCCATTGACCTTAATTCAAATCCTGAATCCTTGACATGCACGCGCTTCCTGCCTCGTGCATTCTTGATAGAGCTTATCTTAGTATATTAGAAATATTATATAGGTTAGTAGTTTTGTACCTTAGCTTCAGTTTTATGCATAGCAGCAAGTACTTGACTTGCGTTAGATGTAAGAAATTGTCTAACTGTATATTCGAGCTCCAACGTGTAACATTGCCGTTGTAAAATAATAGTATATTATGGGACAAGTGGTTGAAATAAAATTTCAACGTTGAGAGTGGCTTTTTTCAACAAGCGAAGCGAGTTGAAAAAAGTAACTCGAAACGTTGAAATTTTATCAGCCACGAGTTGCATATACTATTTTTTCTACGAATTTTCACTCATTTTAACAAATTAATGCACTTTAGAAAAAAGTAAACATAAAGTGACATTTCTCTTGTCACCAATTGAATGTCAAACAGTTTGAAATCCCGGTAGTTCGAGCATTTCAATCTCTAGTGGTTGAAATGCAATTTCAACCACCGGAATCAATGTCAAAATGACTGATTTCAATGTCATGAGTAGAAAAAAGTGTTTTTTAAAAAGTCGTTTCGACGACCTTTTAATTTAATTACGGTAGACTGAGTTTCATTACATGTCAAGTGCAAGAACACTTTTAGCACTAGTTTGCAGACAATATTTTTTCTATGGCCTTAAATTACTGGTATTAATTCATACATGTCGATTGAACAAAGGCTAAATTTTTAACAGTTATAATAATTTATGTCATAAAAAAATGGCAGTGGTTAAGTAGTCGGCACCTGTGACTATTTCTGCAGCCGGTAGTTGTCAAAGTTAGTTGTCATAAGTAATTATTTATAGTAATAATTTTACTTTGTTCAATACATAATGCTTTAATTAGTTGAACTGCTGTACCTCAAATGAAAAAAGGAACTTGAATAACTTTTTAAGCTCAGTTACATGGGTTCAGGGTGGAGGTTATAGTGGACTGTATGAATTTATTTGGACAATTACAGTATATATCTTAGGGGTGCAGAAATTAAAAAGGGGTGCAAACCAACGGTCTCCTGCGGTCTCACACGAGATGATGTAGCAAAAGACCTAGGGTTCGTTGGTCAGCCTGAACACAGTGAAACAAGATTTCAAACTGTATTAATTTAATGACTAGTTCTTTCTTATTTATATACATAAAAATACTGACTTAGCTTACAAAGTTTAATATTTGCCCTAGTTCAACTCCTATTTCTACGTGCGTGTCTAATTTCATAATAAACAAACTTGCAAAGTGCAGAATTGCAGGCTGTTCACCGGGTCATTCGAGCACTGATTACATTACTGCTGACGCTTTGTTAAGCATTTTTCGTATGCAATATATGTTTGTGAAATACACGCCTAATTAAATTAAAAGGATTAAAATTCATGTTTGGTTCCTAAACATTCTGCCGAGCGACGATGGGCCGGGAAGTCTCTCCATCTTCCTCGTCTGGTGGCAGTGGTTGTAACCTGAAGCCTTCGGACGGGTCTGATTTTGGCCGTGGCTGCGGTCTCTTGTTCTTTCTCCAGTATTTCCATAATGTCCAGATGATACAACCTGATACTAAAATACAGATTGTAGTACCGGTGTTCACCATTATGGTATGTCGATGGTGCCAAAATTGATAGTCCTGATGTAACTGCAACTCATCTTCTTCTTCTTGTAGGCGTTGAAAATGATCGGACCGTAGTTACACAGGTTCCTCCATTTGCAATTGAGGGTGGCTGCTTGAATTCTGCAAAGTAGTGTTAATAATTACTTGCATTGGTTTGTTGAACCCAGCTACGACAGGAATAGTAGTGAATAGCTGAGTATGCAAAGTAGTCCGTCTTGTGTATATAGTACAATCTGGGGATATTTGGATTATGCCAACATCTTCAATCTTCACATCTTCTCGATTCCCGCTTCATTGTACTGCTGCTGTTGTGGGTTGATTGGGAACAAATAACCATGTATTGACGGAGTACAGTTTCTTCCATACCAGTGTCTTAACTGTAAACTGATGAACCAAACATTTGATCCTGTTAAATTGCTGATAGATTTCGTCAATGATGCAATTAAGATTGTCTTCAATACTTCGAACTGCGGATGGCCTACATAGGTAAAGATGTTTTCCTATTGGCTCGATCTCCTTTAACTTGTCCTCTTGGATTTCAAAATAGGTTTGTTCGTTGTAGTTGATAGCTAAGAACTCCATTGGCAAGGTCAGCGATGCGTAGGTTCCATTTCCCTTCTTTACTGGAATTGGAGTTGGTTTTATTAAGTTGTATTCCCGCTTCTCAGTTATGTGAAAATAACTGAAGATCTCGATTGATTCATTGTTGATGCTAACTTCCATCTTGTGCGTTGGCGTAGTAAGAATCTCTCGATTTGCTGGACGATTGACCATTGCATTAGTCATTATTCTGTCAAATTGTGACGACGGAATAAATTGCATGATGTATGCCCTTTTAAATTTTACATTTAGAAGTTGTTTGTACTTCTCACCCATCTCTTGTAAGTAGTTGGTAGCCATCTGATATAATGTCAACACATGTATGTTTAGCTTGTTGTCGTCCGTCTTCTTGTACCAAGGTTCCATCTCATTGATTGCTAGCAACCCTTCATTGAGTTTTCTTCGAAAATTATCCAACTTCTGAGATATTCTGGCTTCAGTCTCATTTAGAATTGCTGCAGTTGACAACATGATCTTCGTCTGACGATTAGATGAATGTATTAATTCTAGTTGATTTTTCTCCAATGATTCGATGTGATGGTAGACTTCATCGTTGACTCCAAACACTGAGGTTAGTAGCTGCCCTAATAAACCTCGCATGGTTCTGACATCTTGACTATACATGTTTCTCATATTCCAGATGATCTGTCGTTGCTGCTCTCTCAGGTGATGATTTAATTCCTTGCAATGGGATTCTGCAGATAATACCAGTGCCTTGTCGCATAAGGTATTCATTTGTTGGATTGTCTTGTTTATATCTTCTTCATCTACTTGGATGCTGGAGATGTTCACTGCTACTTCGATCCTGAAGTTTCCCCTCGAGAGTTTTGCGTGGCCAAGTTCTTCAATGAATAGGCCAGGTGACGGATACTTTACTGTATACGACCCCTTAGTTGCCGAAATTATGGTGCATAACGTAAGTAAGAGTGTTATAGTTTTTGTTACTGTTGACACTTCACTACCCCTGCTTTGCTTTCTTTTTCTTTCCTTTGCCTCCTGTCTTGGTAACGGATCGAGTTTGGTAATAGGACGCTTGAGAATTGTGTCTCCCTTTATCTTAACGGTTGCAACTCTGACAATGCCATCTGTACCTGGATGCACTTCTGTCACTCTTGCTAAAGGCCATCGATTGGGAGGACTCTTTTCATCCTTTTGTAACACTAGATCCCCTACTTGCAGATTCTCTTCCTTCGAAGTCCATTTCGTTCTGCGTTGTAACCCAGATAGGTATTCCTTAGACCATATTTTCCAAAGCCGTTTTTCAACTTTTGAAGTAGTTTCCATCTTGTCAGTGTTTCTGAATGTACTTCTAATGGTGGCTCATTTGGTGTTATACGTTCCCTTTCAATTAGAAAATGGCCAGGGGTCAACGCTACCACATCGTTAGGATCTGTGGTTAATGGACAAAGTGGTCTCGAATTGAGACATGCCTCTATTTGGTACAGGAGGTTCGATAGTTCTTCAAACGTGAGGGTACTGTTCCCTACAATCCTTTTCATGTAATACTTTGTTGACTTCACTGCTGCTTCCCAGATTTCTCCGAAGTGGGGAGCTGCCGGTGGCATAAAGTGCCACTGGATTCCTTCTTGAGTAAGTTTTTCTTGAACGCTAGAGTCTCCTAGAGTTTTCTTGAAGTCCTTCTGCAGAACTCTATTTGCTCCTACAAATGTGGTTCCGTTATCGCCATAGATATGAAGACATGTTCCTCTTCTGGATGTAAATCTTTTGAAGGCTGCCAAAAAGGCGTTTGTTGTTAGATCACTGACAGTCTCCAAATGAACTGCTTTGGTAGCCAAACATACAAAGATGGCAATATATCCTTTGTATGACTTATTCCCTCTTCCTTTTGCGGTTCTGATCTGTATTGGCCCTGCATAATCCAGTCCAGTGTGAGAAAATGGCAGGGACGGCGTTACTCTAGGCTCAGGTAAATTGCCCATGAGTTGCTGCAACGGTTGTCTTCTGAATGCAAAACATTTCATACAGGTATATATTTCTTTGCGTATTATTTTCTTCACATTGATGATCCAGAATTTTCTACGGATGTATGCTGCTGTAGCTTGACTTCCGCCATGTAGCAGTTTCTGATGGACGTTTCTCACTATTAGGTGGGCTAGATGACTATTATGGGGAATGAGAATAGGATGTTTCTCATTATATGGCAACATTGAATTTTGAAGTCGTCCTCCCACTTTAAGAGTTCCTTTATCATCGATGAATGGTCGTAATGGTGCCAAGGAACTTTTTGTGTGAACCGGGATGTTTTTCTTCAAGGTTTGAATCTCTGTTGCTCAGCAGCGTGCTTGCACTATACGGATGATTTGAATGAGGCAATTGTTGAGTTTTGCTGCCATAGGGTATTCGGTCGGAAACGGTTGTCTTTTGCATTTTTGAGCAAACCTGTTACAGTATGCAGTGACCCGCAGTAACTTCTGCAGTGACGAATATTTGAATAAGATGTCCAATTCTTCTTTTGATGCGATAAATGCTTGGATTTGGTGAATTTTTTCCTCTTCTGTAGCTGTTATGGGAATAATTGTTTCCGTCAGTGGCAAAGGATTAGTTCGTAACCACTGCGGGCCGTTCCACCACAATAGATGATGCTGTAGTTTGACAGGTGTGAGCCCTCGGGATACAGCGTCTGCTGGATTGTCCTCTGAGCGCACATGATGCCAATTTCCGCTGGGGGTTACTTCCAATATTTCTGTTACCCTGTTTGCAACAAATGTTTTCCATTTCTCCGGGCCTGCTCTTATCCAGGATAAGATTATCATGGAATCTGACCATGCGAAGATGGAGATGCTGGGGATGTCCAGTGCCCTAATAGCTTCCTTCAACATTTTTGCTGCTAACGATGCTGCACATAACTCCAGCCTTGGCAACGTTTTCTTCATTTTTATAGGTGCAACCTTTGACTTGGCTGTCAATAGACTTACTTGAATGCGTCCGTTTTGAGACATTGCCCTGCTGTAAATTACAGCACCACCGTAAGCTTTTTCCGACGCATCACAGAATGCATGCAGCTCCATTTACCGGATGCTGCTGTGGTACCCTAACCATCTTGGAATGGATATGCCTTCAACCAATGGTAACTCTTCTTGAAACTGCTTCCACTTGTTCATTATTTCTGTGGCCACTGGTTATTTTCATGATTGCTGTTGTAACCAAAGTTGTTGAATTATTAATTTGGCTTTTATTACAATTGGCGCTAACCATCCTAATGGGTCAAACAAGCGGGATATTTCTGACAAGATTACCCTCTTTGTAGGATTTGCATCAGCTCGAAGACTGACTCGAAACTTAAATTCGTCTGCCTTTGGACTCCAGTGTACTCCCAAGGTTTTCCTTGTTTCTCCTTCGTCGATCTCGAGTAAATTTTGGAGATGCCTTGCTTCTTCTATGGAGTCAGTTCCCGACATTAAATCATCCACGTAGAAGTCCTTGGTTGTTACTTCTGCAGCCATTGGGTATATTTGTCTTTCATTCTCGGCTAGCTGCAAAAGGGTACGGATTGCCAAGTATGGTGCTGCTGTTGTTCCATAAGTTACAGTGGTGAGTTTAAATTCTTGAATAGGTTCGTCTGGAGAAAACCGCCATACTATCCTTTGGAGGTCCTGATCTTCTTCGGCTATCTTAATCTGACGATACATCTTTTCAATATCTGCCGAAAAAACAAATTTGTGTTTTCTCCACCTCAGCAGGATATGCTTCAAATCTTGTTGTAGTCTTGGTCCAGCAGTCATTAGCTGGTTTAAGCTAAGTCCAGTAGTGGTCTTTGAGGGAGAATCATAGACTACTCTTAATTTCGTGGTTGTGCTGTCTTCCTTTACTACTGCTTGATGAGGGATGAAGTATGTTTTTCGTATACTGGCTCCTGGCTCCTGGTTGAACGCGTTTCATATGTCCTAGTTCTAAGTATTCCTTCATAAGGGTTTTGTATTTTTTACCTAGAACTTTATCTTCTTCGAACCGTTTCTCCAGTTGAATGAACCGTGCGATTGCCTTTTTTCTCGAATCCCCAAGCTTTTCTATTGGTTCCTTGAACGGAATTTTCACTGTATATGTACCATCAGCATTTCTCTGGTGGTTTCAGTTGTAGAATTTTTCGCATTCCTTGTCTTCGTTGGACATCATCTTTTCTGGTACAACTTCTTCAATTTCCCAAAATTTTGTGAGTTGTTCATCTTCTGCAGCACATGCGACCATGCTAAGAATTCTCCTTTCTTCTGATGGTGCTGTTGCATTCCCCGTGATGATCCATCCAAGTTCCGTGTTTTGCGCTAACAGGCCTCCGTTGAATTTTCGTACTCCTTTCAAAGTGATTTCCTTGTAGATGTCTGCTCCTAGGATAACGTCTATTGGTCCAGGTTTCTGAAATAGTGGATCAGCCAACACCATATTCTTACAGTCGTGAAGTTGATAGTTTTCGACTGGTTTTTCTGGAAGTGACTTGGTTAGCTGTGGCAGTATCAGCATCTCACATGTGGTTGTGTAGTTGCTTGGAAATCGTGGACGTAGGTTTACAGTTAATCGTCTTCGGGCTGTACCTGCTCCTTTCTTGCCTAATCCAGAAATGTGCACTCTCGCCTTTTCTTCTGGTAGACCCAGCGTTTGAGCTGCATCTCCTGTGATGAATGATGCCTGTGATCCGGAGTCTATCAGGGCTCTGAGATACTCCAAACTCCCTGAGGATGACTGGACCTTAATTAGGGCAGTTGCAAGCAAAACGTTGCGATGCTGTCTTCCTACTAGGCTTGCAACAATGTTTCCGTTATTATTGGTTGCTGTCGCACTGGAAATTGCCGTTGTGGTCTTGGGAGGCTGCTGTTGCTGTTGTTTGCTAAAATCTTCGTGCAAAAGCCAATAATGTCTTTTATTACATACCTTGCATTTCCCTGGGCAAAAGTGTCTGGAGTTATATTTTCCTGTAGGCTTGAAGCAGTTTGAACATAATTTTTTATTCTTTATGAAGTCCCAACGTTCGGATACATTTAGGTTGCTGAATTTTGGGTAGGATTTAATGCTGTGTGATTCTCCGCAGTGGGAGCACGATACGTCAGCAGTGTGGTACGTCTTCACTGCCCACCGATCCTGGTGACTTTCCCATGGTTTCCCAATTCCTTGTTTTCTGGGTTCGAGTTTGTTCCGTCTTTGTACAGCTTCCAGCGACTGAAATCTTGTTTCTAAGAAATTCAGTAGCTGCTCGAATTTTTGCACCTTTCTTGGTGCCGTTAATGACTGCTCATATAGTCTATTGGTTTCCTTGTCCAATTTTCGTGTCACTATATGGCACATCATAGGCCTCCATGTGGCCGTTTCAAATCCTAAATTCTCAATTGCTCTTAGGCATTCTGCAGTTGTGTCATGGAGTTTCTTGATCCCCTCTGCAGATTCGTTCGACAGGGTTGCCTGGTTGAATATGTCATCCAAATACTTCGCGAGTAGCAGCCTGGTGTTTTCGTATCTGTTCCTTATAATGAACCATTCAGACTCGTAATTGGCTTCAGTTGCCTCCAGGTGTTGTACTAACTTGCTGGCTTCCCCTCGTAACTGCGACTTCAAGTACTGCATTTTTTCCGCCTTACTTAGTCGTGGGTTTTCATGAACAATTCTTCGGAAAATGTCATGAAAGCTAGGCCATGCTTCGTAGGTCCCTTCAAAAACTGGAATTTTGAGAGCAGGTAACACTATATTCGCATGGCTGTTTTTCTTGACACTTTAAACCTCTTCATCCTGGATGTGCTGGTACAGGAGCACAATTATTTCGTTGACCATCTTCTTGGTCTCGTGGAACTCCTTGTCGTCGTAGCTACCGTGGGATAATATCCCCTCGTTTAGAGCTCTGATGTCATCCCAATCATCCTTGATGTTCTTAATGTTGTATTCCTAATACCTTTTACTGCATTCCTCATTCAACCTATTACAGGCTTCCTGAATGTCGCTTTGGAGTGAATTTACCTTGATCTGTAGCCTTCTTATTCGGCTCTGTCCCACCTTGTCAGCACGTGCGGTCGTGTCCTCTTTTGGTCCAGCTGGCTGCTGTGAGCTTTCTCCTAGTGTGGCTAGATTTTCTTCGTACTTGTCGAGAAGAGCAACCCCTTCGTTGTAAACGTCTTTGGTTTGCTGAAAAAAATGTTTTTAAAATAAGGGTGTTCTTCCTCGACTTCCTTCGCCAGGACTGAGTGGTTGGCCTCAAATTCTTCCCAAAGTTGTTGTAGGGTGGATTTTCGGGCGATGATGTATTCTGCATTTTTTCTTGATGGGCCGTCTTTCCTCACATTAATAATCTGCCTGCGAATGGATTCTGCTAACTCTTCTTGGGTTTTGAAAATCTCCCGTCGCTGCGCCATGGTAACTGTCTTGATCGTAGAGGGCTGGCACGTTTTAAGGGATTAATGGACGAAATGTTAGGGGCTGGAACGTTTAAAGGATCGAAGGACCAAAATGTTCAGGGTGGAGGTTATAGTGGACTGTATGAATTTATTTGGACAATTACAGGATATATTTTAGGGGTGCAGGAACTAAAAGGGGTTCAAACCAACGGTCTCGTGCGGTCTCACACGAGATGATGTAGCAAAAGACCTGGGGTCCGTTGGTCAGCGTGAACACAGTGAAACAAGATTTCAAACTGTATTAATTTAATGACTAGTTCTTTCTTATTTATATACATAAAAATACTGACTTAGCTTACAAAGTTTAATATTTGCCCTAGTTCAACTCCTATTTCTACGTGCGTGTCTAATTTCATAATAAACAAACTTGCAGAGTGCAGAATTGCAGGCTGTTCACCGGGTCATTCGAGCACTGATTACATTACTGCTGACGCTTTGTTAAGCATTTTCCGTATGCAATATATGTTTGTGAAATACACGCCTAATTAAATTAAAAGGATTAAAATTCATGTTTGGTTCCTAAACAACATGTTTAAAAGACATAAACTCAAAATCAGTTGTTTATTAGCACATGTGCTAAAATAAACTGACCTATACTATTTCATTTTCAGTTCGACAAGCTATAGGTAAAAGGCCTTCTTTAAGTAGGGGTCGTGGAAAATAGTTTTTTTGTGCAACCGTGCTGAAAATTTGATTTTTGTGGACGTAATTACGGCCTCAAAATTCGTTTTTGCTGCTGTTGCTACTTCGCGGCCGTTGTTATTGGTAACGGCAGCAGAATTAAATTTTGCGCCCGCAAACCTGTCGGCACATTTGCACAACAAATTGATAATGTGTGTTGGATGATGATAATATGCATTACTATTGCACAAAAAATTTTTGTGTATGCCGCTTTCGCGAAATGTTTGGCTTCCCCGGAATAATTGGGCGGACTCGACTTCGTCTCGCCGGCCGAACATTCCTCGGTACGTCAAACTGTCATTTCGCAGTCTAGGTATACAAATAACTATTATCTACTTTGATGTTTTAATGTGGCTATTAAAACATTGAAAATAGTGCTTTAATAGGGTCTATTATATACAGATTGGTGGCGAAAATGTAAACATAGTTAATCAGATGTGCTAGAATACAGTTTATGGGCTTTGTATGCGTTAGTCAGAAATAGACTTCCAGTTGTACTCACTCCCAGCTGTTTGAGGTCTTTGATTACTGCATCCAGCCATTTTATTATTTTGGGACGACATCTTCTTCTTCGTGTGCCTTCACCTCCCTCTAGTGCTAGTCTTGCCGTGCTCCTGGTACTCAGGCGGGTGACATGCCCCAACCGCCTTACTCGTTTCATCTTCACCACTTTTACGAAACTAGCTTGCCCGTACATGTCCATTACCTCGTTGTTTGTTCTCCTGCACTACAATCTCTCTACCTTCTTCCCTCCAAAAATCCTTCGTAAAACCTTCCGCTCCCAGATCTCCAGTCTTTTTTCAGTTTCTTGGGTCATCATCCACATCTCGTCCATATAGAACTGTAGGTTGTATGACCGTCTTGTACAACCTAACATTTGCAGCTCTAGATACACTTTTTGAGTTTAGGATTCTTCTTTTATCTATTTTTTCCTTTTCTTCATTCTCATTTGTCAGTGTAGCGCCCAAGTCCTGGTTACCTCCAATTTTCATATATTTAGTTTTTTCTTTATTTTTTTTCAGGCCAAACTCTTCCGCTTTCTGTTGTAGCCTGCAAAAGACTCTTTCCAGTTCTTCTTTTGATCTTGTCAGTAATGCGATGTCATCTGCATATGCTGCGCATTGGTGCCTATGTTGGTATATTCCATGAGTATGAATATTGCTTTCTCTTAATATCTTTTCCAATACTAGATTAAAGAGACCGTTTGACATTGGATCACCTTGTAAACATCTATTTACATTGAAACCCTTAGATATCTTCCCGTTTATCACTACCTTACAATTTGTTTTATTTAAAGTCATTTTTGTTAGCCGGATTAATTTATCCGGTATTCGAAAGTATTTCATTGCACTGTAAAGTCCTTTTTTTTTACCGTGTCTATTCATTTTTAAAGTCAATAGCTAACAGGCACAATGTTAACTTTTGTGTATAGGTGTTGCTAAGAATTTGTTTCATTATGATTATTTGATCGCTTACAGCCCTCCCTACCCGAAACCTACCTTGATACTCTCCTATCACCCTCTCAGTTTCTTCTACAATTTTATTGCGCAGTGTTATCGCTACTATTTTATACACTACATCTGACAGTGAGATCCCCCGCTAGTGTTTCACACTTTCTTATTTCCCCCTTCTTATGTACTGGGTAGACAATGGCTTCATTCCACTTAGCTGGCATTATTTCTTTTCTTTCACACTTCCGCTAGTACTTCGTATTTTCTTTTTTGTAGAGCCTCCCCTCCTCCCTTAATAATTTCTGCTGCAACAACGTTTTCTCCAAGGATTTTATTATTTTTCATCTACATCAGTATTGTTTCCATTTCTTGATAGCTGGAGACTTCTAATTCTTCACCACCTCTCGTGTAATGCTTTTCTGGTTCTGGGATTTTCTGATTTCCTTCTTCATTTAAAAACATTTGGAAATATTCCACCCATCTTTCCAGTTTCCCATCGATTCGTCCTATCAGATCTCCTTTTTTGTTTTCGTAGTACGTTTTTCTCTTGTGGTAGCCTTGTTTCTCTTTCTTTGTTTCTTGATAGAAGTGCCTTATTTCTTTATTGCTAAAGTGTTCTTCTATTTTTTCAGCTTCTCTTCCATATTCTGTCTTTTTTTACTTCTACGTATTGTTTTCACTCCTCCTCGTTCTTCTTGATATCTTCTTTTTGTCTCTGCTGTTTTTGTGATTTTCCATTTCTAGCCTTTTTTTCATTCTTCTTCTTATTGCCATCTTACATTCTTAATCAAAACAATCTTTGTCTTTTGTCTTGCTTTCTTCTACTTGTAGTATTTGTTTAGCTTCCTCTTGGATTACTTCCTGTACTTTATTACATTCATCTTCTATGCGTTGTGCTGCTCTCAATTCTTGAAACTTTGTTGTCACTCTCTCTTCAAATAATCCTTGAATTTCTTCTCCGTGCAATAGACATTTAATTTCTTCACTTCTCTTCGATCTTTATTTTCTACTCTTGGTATTTCTTGCCTTATCTTTATTCTAATCAAGTAGTGGTCGGAATCTACGTCTGCTTCTCTATAGCTTCTTACATCTTCTTTCTATTAGAATATGGCCATTTTGATTTACAGTACTTCCATTCATTGTCTTCTAAGTGCCTTTATGAATTTCCTTGTGATCACACTTAGTGCTTACGATTTCATGTCAAACTCAGTCGCAAATTTAATTAATTTTTTCCCATTGTAGTTGCTTTGAGTGTGTTTACTTTTACCACCTGCTTTACTTTTACAAGTTCTTGCTTTTCCTGCGCATTTGCATCTCCCAACACTATTTTTATATCGTGCGTAGGTATTTCCTCTACTGTTTTCCTGGTTCCTCATAAAACTTGCTTTTAGTTTCCTCGTGTTTAACTTCAATTGGTGGATGGAAATTAACTAACGTGCGTTTTCTGTATTGCCCTCGTAAACGTAATCTACAGATTCTATATGACATCGGATTGAATTTTATTACTCCGTGTCTTATTTTCTTATTAACCTGGAAACTTGCCCCAAATATTCTGTTACTTGCCCCGCTATTAAAGTAAACAAAATTTGTTAGGTCATTTCTTGTATTTCCTTTTTGTTTGGTTTCTTGGAGTTGTTAGCACATCTATATTGAAGTACTGGGCGATCTTCCAAAGAAACAAAATTAGTACACTTAGGTGCAGAAGCCGGCCGCCAGCTCAGCGTTTTGAGGCTTGTAGTTCTTAAGAATAAAACGGTAGAACAATAATTAAACAAAAGCTCAGAGCTCCAACAAATTTTGAAATTACGGCGAATGCACCCCAGTGATCTAACGAGAATTTGTAAACTAAATACCCAGGCTATATCACATTTTCTGAAAGATAGCTCCAAATAAATGCAATCAACCGTAGCTAAACTTACCCTGTATACTGGCATAAAGATCATATAGTTTCGAGTAAGTACCACAGTACAGGTTTACAGTAATTATCACAATAAATAGCATCAATTAGAATTGCAGAATCGCTCTACATTACTTAATCACACATATTTACAGTCTTATGACGCAATATAGCACTTTACAACTAATTAAAAGAGGCAACTCCACAAGCTACTTAGCCGGCGGATTTCCTACGCTCAGTTTTAGAGGAAACTGAACGCGGTGTCGAGCTCTTGGTCGAGAAGTTCATACGGCCGTAGGTGGTGTTTTCCAGCGTAAACGGAGCGGCGGCAGCGAGGTTAAGGTGCCAAATGCAACTCCAATAGGGGTTCTTCTTGTGCCCTAAATAAGCGCTGGCGAGAAAGGAAAGCGGCTCCATGGAGGTCTAACACCGTCGACTCGGAAAATACCTGCAGCAGGTCGCCAAGGACACGGGAACAATCGAGCGTCGCGCCAATTCAGCGCGGCGAACGGGCCAAAAATTTCGCTGGCTTAGCTAAGAAACCGGCATTAATTATGCCTGGTACTGCTTGCTGTGAAAAGGGAAGAGGTCCGAATAGAATACACAAATACAGGAGGCCCTAGAGCGTCTAGTTACTCACCCCAGATGGCAGTTTGGGGACATGGAGCAGCTCGTGGTTGCAATTACCAAAAACGAATCCGCACAGGGCGCAGGAAAGCCTTTTTAATGAGTTCGGGGCATTAAAGCCACGAAAACGTGAGGCGCATATCACCACAGCGTAAAACTAACCAAAAGCCCTACTAAACATTCCCGAAAGCTCATGAATTGCTAAAACCACTATACTGTTCGATTCAAGCTGCGAGCGGAAAAAACCCCGTCGAAGACCGCACTCGGATTTTCCCAGATAAAAGCACATCAATTTTATCGCAGCCAAATATCCCAGTCGCGCGATGCGCGGGAAAATACAATTCGAATTCGAAATTAAGAAAGACGGCGTAATCTAAACGTAACAAAGGGTCGCTAAGTCCAATTTGTAATCCTTGCTTACTTCCATGAATATTCTTAAATCCCTTTCCTCCAAAGTTTTCTTTACATTTCATGTTCCAATCATTAGCCTGTTCTTTGCCATAATCGACTTGCCTCCTTTGCCTAATTCATATCCTTTTCCGTTGCGTCTGTCGACTTCTTTTGCTCGCTTATCATCTTCTATTTGGCGGGTTGTTCGTTTTTTGCTGTAGATTTGTGGCTTATCCACCTCCTTACTACCTGTTTCTCTCTCTTCATCCGTATTCTTCTTCATTTATTAATACCTTACCATAGCCAATTTTTACATTGTTTCTGTTCTCTTTTTGTTATCTGGCAACGCTTATTACTTTCTGTAGTTTCCTCACCTCCACTGTCAAATCATTGTCTATATATATATGGTTATAGCCTCAGTGCTATGTTATTATCATATTAGATTTTAAATAGATACATTTTTGTTTGGGTTAATTTACGTAAAAATATTACTTACTATTGAGTTTAGTTCTTTTAGTTTAGATCATTTACTCTTAAATTCGGTCAGGTTCATGCTTTATAAAGTATGATTAATTATTTGCATTTATTAATCTTTACTATCGTCTTGATTATTAAAATTATTATACTCTATGGTTAATTGGTGGTATGAGACTTATATCAAATGACGTTTCTATAACTGTCAGTCAAATTATTCATATGAAAGGTTAACTGAATTCATATCTTTTACAATTAATATCGTTTTAAATGTTGATAATGGTAAGTATTTCTTGTAAATATCGTATTCGCTCACTATTGAAACTTATTATTGTTTATTTTTTATATATACATGTGATTACTTTAACTTAAGTGCTCCAATCAGATGTTCCCGTTCAATCAGGTATATTATTAGCCCTCAAACTGAAAGGGGTAATTCGCGTTGAGTTTCTCAGAGGGAAACGGAGGTGGAAACTCAAGGCACTCGGCTAGCAGCAGGGGCGTTAACCTCGGGTTCGTTTACTTTAAGAGCCTCTGTATAGCTCCAAAAACCAAAACTTACTGCTCTAGCTCAAATGAAATTTATTGGGCGCCACCTTGTAATTCACAGCGAATAACTTTGGGCCAGGGATACCAAAGAAGTCATTCCTTTTCCCAACTACTAAAATAAAGTGTTAAGGATACCTCAGTGAAAAGCACAAAAAAAAACAAGACCAATATAGGTATATGAGCTTGTTTGTTTGTTAGATAAACCTTGAGCCTGCACTGACCTGGTTGCAAGTTGCCACTAGCAACTATGCACATACTCGAAAATAAACTTAATTAGAAGTATCATAAACAGTGTACCCGTTTATTTTTAATGAAACACAATAAAAGTTTGATTCGGTTCTGTGTTATCTAATTCTATTATAATTAATGGAACATATCTAGCAACGGTTCACGAAAGTAAATTTTATTTTAAATTATGTTAGGAATAACCCTGATATCAAAGAAATTCCGAGGTCTATTACGGTAGCTAGCAACCACCCAACGATTAATCAGTAATTATAGGCGACCAAATTTCAACACAGCGAATTATTTAAAATAAATCCAAAACTAAAAGCAAACGTTGGAAGTTAAATTTTCGTTAGTAATGAGCTGATGGCCTGTTAACACAGGAATAATAATCAGTGGATCGAAAATTCGAGCTCGCAACCACCACTTATAGTACAGAACAAGTGGTTGTTTTAATCAAAAATTATTTTGAAGTATACGGGCGACGGACATTGAGATCTCAACAACTTGACCACGTATTTTTGTCACCTCTACGGTGGGAACGCAGGGCTGATTTTAAGCACACAGATTGCGAGGTCGACTGTAATCCTAATTTTAATTCAGACGCACCCTGTATATGCAACCGGTAGGGTAGAAATCTATATTCCCGATCTGTTCAGTGTTAGCAATTCTAACCCTCAATTATTTGAAGCTAACCTTAAATATCTTAATCATACCTGGAATTCAATTAACCAACTAGCAAGTAAGTTTAGTAACAATCGGCAAGGAGTTGCAAACCCTAGACGTGCATGTACCCTGATTTATTCGTGTGGTGGACACTAGCGTTATAATTAGAGGTTATGCAATAAAACTGTACCTTCAAATTCCCAACTGCTTAATGCAGTTAAAAATAACCTATCTGTTACATTCCAATCATTGTAGAAACGCTGCTAGGAAACCAAGAACCAAAATCGTGAAGCCGCAAGCTATTGTATCAGCTCGAGTAACGAAGTTGCACCTGAGAGACGCGGACGGTATACAGCTTTGCGTCCCACGGGCGAAGTCCAAGGTAACTGCGCCAGTACAGATGCTCCGCGGGGACACAGCTGTGCGGTCGAAACGGAGGCAGCAAGAGCCTCTGGGAATCTTCACGGGAAAAGAAAGGGCTGAAATAAAGCGACCCACATATAACCTACTAGAACGCAATGAATCTAAAATTTACCTTTGTTGGTGAACGCCCTTTGTAAGTTCACTGCAATTTAATGCCTTTTATGCTTAGATTGCCATTTAAACTTTAGCCTCGGGCCCATGTGACGAGAAGAGTGTTTTATCCGCCAATTTGCGAACAGAATTTCTGTGAACCAAAATATACACTTCTACGGATCCTCTAAATGTTACGGAAACCCATTTCGCGACTGGAGTGCTGATAAACCATCGGATGGGAATCCAAAAAGCAGAACACACCAGTCCACACCTGCTCTACTTCACAGTTAAACAGGAAATGCCCCAGTTTCTTATCTTCTAGAAACTAGCAAATGTGCTAACATTCCCCAAAAGTTTAGAGATAAGGCCAGTTCTTCCACATTCGCAAAACTGAGTACACAAGGTTGCCTATAGGAAAGGAGCTAACACATTAATTAATTGAATAAACAAATTGAACTGTAACAATATGCTGAATGATTATTCCGGTGTCCAGGAAAGGCCAGGTACTTAACGCTCCTATTAATCATGTATAACAGCCGCTGTTACTAATTGCTTTATTTGTAGCTCTAACAAACATGCCAGATCTGCAATTTATTGCTCTGCGGGTTCCGCTTTACTTAAATCTGCGAAGAAGAACAGTCAGCAACCCACGATGAATGGAATACGGATGCAGATTCACACATCAACCCAAGAAAACAGCTTTCCTTCAACAGCAATTCCAATGCATCCAAATCCAACTCAGGTATAGATGTGGTTACCCGGTAGTAACTACAATACAATTCATCCAAATCAAACAGGATATTTTAGACCAACCTTCAACAGTAATTCCAATGCAGTACACATCCAAATTTCAAAATCACAGGTGTAGATGTATTACCCCGATTGTGAATCCAATGCAGTTCATCCAAATCCTCCGCACATTTCACCAATCGATAAAGAATACTTTGCTGATTGTAGCTGTTCACTTTCTTCTTGTAATCCCATTATTTTGATTCCTTGTCCAGTAGTCCATTTGTAACTTTATTGATATTATACTTCGTTTAACATTTCTTACTTTGCATTCATTTATTATTATATTAGTCACGTATACCCCGTTTATACTTTTTAAACTAGAAATTCATTTTTTAATAAGGTTTTATTTTCAATTTATGCTTACTACAATATTTTACTTATACAATTTTTTTATAAAAAATTCCTCTTTATTTCTTAATTTAAAATTTACCATAACAATATTTATTCATAGATTTTTTAAAATTAACACCCCTGGATTAATTTACATTAAATTTATTTATATTAATTTGACATTTCATGTGACTTCAAAATATTTATTCAGCTTACGCCTTTCGCATTTATTCAAACTATCTTATAGTTTGGTCATTAGAAATTGTTCTCTGAGACTACCAAATAACCATCTTTATTGTACCCCCTTTTTATAACTTACCTTGGAAGGCTCACGCGTCTCCGACTAGCTCAATACACGGCTGCTATTAGGGTCTAATGACTGTGGGCTTTTAGTTTGCTTCACTTTCTCATAAAGGTATTAGTTCAGTAATAAGAATAAATGGGCGCCATAACTTTGTTATAAAGTGTTATTTTTTTAAGACTTACTATCGGTTGTATACTCAATCTTACAATTCAATTATTATCTTTCATTAATTAAAGTTTATGCCTTTTTGCTATTACACATGTTATGCAATTCCTACCTAATTTCAGTTTATATCTGATAAGTTAGAAATGTCATTCATTATTAGTTTTAGTTAATTAACCTGTGATTATCCAGGAGATTTCTTATACTTATCCAACTAACAATCTCTTTCGCATTAGATGAAAATATAAAGAGCTCTCTATACCTTCGCAATCCTCTTTCTAACACTTTAATCCCAATTAACAATCTATATTTAGTTTAATTGAAGTTACTCCAGTAAGTATAAGAAAAGTCCCTTATGGTTAAAAGCTTACTACATGACAATTGATATATACTAACTTGACAGCTGCAAAACTGCTCAAGTCCCCGTTCAGGATTATTAGAAGGTAAGTAACAATTCTTTTACTTTGAAACTAGTTTGCTATCTATTAGCATCATGGCTTATGCCCTTATTTAACGATATCCAAGCTATGACGGTGGTCTAATTATATAAACAATATCTAACCAATTTTAACTTATTTAGGATTAACATACGGTTAATGCAGAGAACCCTTGAATCTGGATCTCTTCATCTTACCAATATTAAGAAGAAAACCCCATCGTCGAACCTAAGAAGCGGCCTTTGATTGGTGAGTAATCTTCTAACAATTAATAAGTCTTTTAACAAAGTTCTCCTTCCGCTTTTATTTCTTTCCTTGCGTCCTCCTAATCATCTTGGAACACATCAATACACCCCTCCATGATGAATATAGAACTAACCAGGAGCTGGGAACTAGCGAGGAGGCCTAAGAGCTGAATTAAGTAAAACCACCTGATTAAGATTTGTATGTATTAGCTTCCTAGTTACTTACCAGTTAAATAATAACTGCCCTTTTCAGAAAGAAAATGTGCATTGGATTTATCCTATCTGCCTGAAAAATTATTATATCTTAATATAATGTTGAATTTATTGATTAAAGCCTTACTATTTTCTTTGTATCCTTTTTAAGCTAGGATTTATAAGTAGTATCGCTTCTCGTTGACTCAGAGAGGATTCTTTCTGCTTTCTCAACCAAACAGAAAATAATAATTTTTGTTATTTATTGTTTTAATATAACCACGAGCCTTCTAAAATATTTACTCTTGATTTAATAAAAGGGTAGGCAACCCCTTATACTGATTCTGCACTTTAAGTTGCCTATCTATCAGGTTTTAATAATACCTAGCGGTATCCTTGTAGTAGTCAAGTTATGTTCTGCTACATTATTACTCCAAATATCATATTTTAATTCATATGTTAGAATCTTTTTCTAAGAATATTAAATGCTTTACCTACCGTATTTGCATTAAATCTGTAAATTATTAAATACATTTTAAATAGCCATCCTACTCTTTTAATATTTAAATTCACCTTTTATAAGATATAATGATTTAACAATTGGGTACTTTATCATTACATAATTAATCTTTAGGTATGATTAACTTTTATAACTTAATTATTAGTCTTGAGGTACGATATCATAACAACATTTTAAATTTGCTCTTGGCTCCCACTATCTCTTGTTTCTTTTCCCACCCTTCCACTTCTGCTATCACCCTTGTTGGCTGTAGATCTGTATTATTTTTATACGGCGCTATTATTTTTGCCTTTATCTCTAATTCTTTGTTTAGGTCCCAGCTGTTTTGGCCGTACGGGCGTTAACTTTTCGCCATGTTAACTGTCCGTGTATCTTTGTTTTTGCGATTTCCTTGATGTTCTTACCCTTTTCTCCCATATAACACCGCCTGCTACTTTCCACTTCTTATTACTTCACACTTCACTCAAATTTAACTTTACTAAAACCTTCCTCTTACTACAAATAATTCATTAAACACTGCAGTGAGGCGGAGCCGTATTGATTCGGACCTCACGTCGCCACACTAATAGGGTCTATTAGAGCACCGTTTTTACAGTGCTCTTTTCATATGGAAAACGTCGAAACGTCATTTATTTCAGACAACTGACAGATTGTCCCACTTATCAAATGTCAAAATTCAAAATTCCTTATTACTTTTATGCAAAGTAGATAAAATCTTATATGACACGCGTTGCAAAGAAGTTTTTAGGCACTTGGCGCGATGTAAAACTCGACCTTCGGCCTGGTTTGACAAAACACGTCGGTGCCTAAAACATTTCATTTGCAACTTTTATCATAAATAGCTATTTTCTACGATCACTACTAAAAGTAGGCCTTTTAGCGCTAGCCTTTTTTCACTAAAAGTGACGTTTTATAATTTAAAAGTGAAATCAGCTGTTTACTTTTAGCCCATGTGCTAAACGTAGAGTGAGGTTATAAAACTACAATTTCGAACTGGAAGTGAAGTTGTAAAGTTTTTCTAGTTACTTCTTGCGTTAGAGGTAAAGTGTGTTTTAAATAATTAAAGCGTTATGTAATGAATAAAGTAAAATGTGTACATTTATAATTACTTTGGATAACTGACTTTGACTGCTACTGGCACCAGAAACATTCACCTGTGCGTCAAGGTCATCTCTTTATTATGACAAATTATAAATGTCATAAATGCAAACCTTTGTTAAATCGACATTTATGGATTAATAACAGTAAATTAAAAGCCGTAGAAAAAATATTTTGTACACACTCGTGCTAAAAGTGGTGTATGCACGAGATATGTTATGAAACTCAGCCTTCGGCTTCCTTTTATTATTTTCATGTCTTGTGCATAAACGGCCACTTTTAGCACTTGTTGCACAAATAGCTATTAGCTACTTTGATGTTTTTTGTGAAAAACAGCCTTTTTTATTGCAGACAAACTAAACATTAAAACAGTATTCACACTTCCCCACAAAATCTCTCATGTTCTTCCTTTACCTAAAGATAAATTAAACACAATCTTATCTAAAGGTGTTTATAGAGTCCCTTGCTCTTGTAATGCTTTAGGTATACGTTGGTGAAACAGGACGTTCAGTAAAAACTCGCATCACTGAACACCAGTGCTGCCTCATGTTGGTTTTAATTTCATAATTAGCCATCGCCGAACACAAACGCGGTACCAGCTATGAGATTCTGTTTGATGAAACTTCCATCATCTGCCAATCCCCATTCTTCTTTAGCAGAAAGATTCACGAAACCGTTGAGATTTACAAACACCCTAATAATCTGAAAGGGGCGAAGGCTTTCCCTTTTTTCTATGTGGAAAGTGCTATTTTCTAAGCCCCACCCACCGTCACTCAACCTCGACGGCACTTGTCTATATATTCTCGTCTTTCGCCTTCAGATAGTTAGAAAAATTTCGCCTCTGGCGTGGTTTACATGTTGAGTTACCGTGCTCTTTTGCTTTTCCTCCTGATGGACACCCTTACGAAAGTAGGCGAAACGTTGAGTTCGTCGACCTAAATAACAACACGGTCGAAACCCCGAAGTCGTGGAAACCTCCGAAATCACCATTGTAATTGGTAATTTGGGTTGCTACGGCAAGTATAGTGTTGAATAAATGTCCGAATTTCAGGAAAACATCATTGTCGTATATTATAAAAGGAATCAATTACTTGTATCGTGTTCCAAAAAAAAAAAACTCATTCGCAGCATGCCATGATCAAATTGAAGTTTGCAGTACTTGATATACACCCATTGAAGCAAATGAAATATAAGTCACAGAGAACTAAATTACATCATGACCTTGAACTATTTTCGTAAAAATATACAAAACGCTTAACAACAATTTTTATTGACTGTTATGATTAATGCACTCGTTGTTTTGTGTAAATCCAATCCTATTTTCCTTTTTGCTTGATCAATTAAACTTAATGCAGTGTAAACTTTTACCTGTCACAGTGACAGATGTTTCCATAAAAAATGCAATCTGACATTGACCTACAGACTTACGTTAAGACATGACTTGATTTTCTATCTTTCTTTCCAAGACCTACCCGAAATTAGTTTTTTTAAACACACGATATTTTTGTAATTATTTTAGTTCGTAGTATAAACACCTAGATACCCTAGATAAAAAAATATAGAGCATTTATTGAAAAATTCTAGATTGAACTGGTTAGTATATAGCTACGGAAAGCGTTCATTTATTTGCTACTTTGAATCATTAGTACCTAAATCAACACATTTATTAAAAAACTACAATTATTGACAATACTGATATTTTAAGTGGTCTCGGTAATTGTTCGCAATATCCAACTGGTATATGCAGAAATACGAACATTATAATTGTATTTTGTATTATCGAGGCAGTTCCTGGTATTCATAAAGATGCCTTCCAAAAATACATTTTGGCCAAGTTGATCTTTATAGGTTTTTACTATGGACCCTCCCCAATATGAATTACAAAAGTCCCAGGTTTCATTCGAACGAATGCAAAGTTCTTGTTTGTGAGGTGTTCTGTTATCGGAGTTTTCAATGCAACTTTGAACATCCCACACGTAAGCTGTCTGTTTAGCATAATTTCCAATCCAATCAGCTAAAAGCAAAACCAATTTATATCTGAAAATACAAACTCTAAAGCCGCTTGATTCAGGTGATAGTAAAGAACATTTTTTAGGTAATCGTGCTCCTACTCACTTGCCCATGTGGTCACGGTAACTTCAGTTCCTCTTCTCAGAGGCTGCAAGTTCGGTGGAGGCAAACAAATGGGACTAACATAATCTGCAAAATATTTAGTTTGTATTTCGCGACAAAGATCAAGAAAGTAAAAATATATCGACACTACATACCATTAAATACAACGTCGCTTTCTAAACGAAGAAGTGCGATATCATTTAGTTGATACGCCGGGCGGAAGAATGGATGCACAACTGTCTGCTCTACTGTCAAGTTCTGCATGCTGCTAGGGCAATCAGACGTTTTGCTACAGTTTGCAAATTTTGTTCCTAGTAAAACTCTATAGCAAAAAGCATATTTTTGTTTTATTATGTTTATAATGCAACAGCGATATTACTTTTTAGAGATAGGTAGATATTCAAGGCAAGAGGCTGCAGTCAAAACGAATCTTTTATTTATTAATGATCCTGCACAACGTAACTCCGAGAATGGGTCTGTTGGATCATCTGGATAATAACTGTACATCACAGCAGCCAACCATGGATATTCACTTTTTGTGTTATCGCTTCTTATTTGACCACACATTTTTCGGTTTGGAATATTTGCACTGGAAAACTCTTCCAAATATTTCGGTTCGGAAGCAACTACTATGTCCTGCGTTTTACAACAAACTAGTAATTCGTCATCAAATCCACACTGATATTTTTGGATACGATTTCTAGCAGCTTTAGAAGCATCTTTAAGTGCTGGACAATTTGTTATACGCACACATCTCCCTTCTTTTGATTCCGGTTTTGACGTTTTGCACGATGAGCCTTCCTTTGCGTTCTCTAAAAGAATTAAATGTTTTGCAGACCAATAATACTTTTAATGATTTGTAAAAAATGTGATTTGAACTAGATGTTAGTAAACATATTTAAGAATTATTTTTTTGTGTGTATTTACGAGGAGCGTTCAAATATGAATTATAATTTCAATTGCGCGCCAAAAGACAAAGACATGCACAGAAGTTGTATACATTAATTAATGCTCTGGATCAAGTCCTAACTTTATTCAGTCGTTAAGGCGTCACAATTCATTTTTGTTCAATTGGCAATCATGAGTGAAGTGGGAGTGCATTCAAGCATCGAACAACGCGTTATTAGTAAATTTCTTATCAACGAAGATATTAAACCATAAGAAATTTGTGTAAGAGTTAAAAGTCAGTTTGATGCGTAATCACTCTTAGACATAATAATAATAATAATAATAATAATAATAATAGATTTATTTCTACAAAAGTATACAAGTATAACTTAATAAAAAAAAGAGGAAACAAAACAAGCTTTTGTGGGAACCTTAAGGTGAAGTCCCAGTATAGGAGTTGGACTCTGTACTGATCAATACTTAGCCTTACATAACAAGAGTTTAAAACCATACAAAAACCATACAAAACCTAATGCCTAAGGCTAAACTAACCTAAATTCTGTTTCGGCAGTAACCAAAAGTGAACTATAATACAATGCAATAAACAAATAGCAGAGCATGCATCCGGATACACGTACAAAAAAAGAAGACAAAAAGAAAAATTGTTACTTAATTAACTGTTCAGCGAATATGTGATTGAAGGTGTGTTTTTCAAAACTATGAATTAACAGGCTTTTGAGGGAGGAAGGGATAGAATTATAGATCTTGCCAGTAGTGTACGAAAAGGACCGTTCAAAAAGAGCAGTACTACGCCGTGGAACGGTAATGAGCCCGCGATGTCTTAAATTAATGTTAAGTATAGCTGTACGAAAACGAATTTTTTTATGTAAATAGATTGGTTTCTTCGATAATATTGTTACGTTTTTACGTTCGGGCCATTTAAAAATAATACGACGCTTCTTGTATTAAACATTTATTTACAACTATTAATTATTATTATTTACAAACACACGAATTAACAAGGCAGAACACAAATTACTTAAACTAACGAACTACAGGCACTATTTCTAACAACGATACATTTATTTATTTATATGCGCTGGATTAAACATCATTTATTTATTTGGCTATTTACGACTTAAACACTAACGATTTATATGGTTATTTATCTGTTATTTATTTCGCTAGGGCTATATACACAAGATTTATTTATATGGGAGCTCTACACGCGTCGCTGCCGAATTAGAGCTGATGAGAACTGATTTCTTATTCCTGCGGCGCGTATTTATATATCCGAATAATTTCCTTCTAGAACAATCCAGACATCTTCGAGTGCGGAGATTATCCCAGCGGCCGTACCGACGTACTTAAACATAAAATCAATACTGGGGATGCTCAACCGATACGCCAACATCCAAGAAGGTTGCCCCTCGCCAAACGGGAAGAAGCTGAGAAGATTGTCCAAGATATGCGAAACCAAGGAATTGGGTAAATCCTTCAACGAGCATCTGAAAAACCTGGAGGAAGTGTTCGGTAGACTGCGAGGTGCCAACCTGCGATTAAGTCTAAAGAAGTGCCACATCTTCCAGAAAGAGGTACAGTACCTGGGGCACGTCGTATCCCGCCAGGGAGTAGCAGTACAGAGGCCCAGGAAGCTTCGCCGCTCATGGTTATCCTTCGGGATTGGCCAATCCTGCACTGCCTGCACCTTACCCGGGACTACTGCTACTCCCTGGCGGGATACGACTTACCCCAGGTACTGTACCTCCTTCTGGAAGATGTGGCACTTCTTTGGACTTAATCGCAGGTTGGCACCTCGCAGTCTACCGAAAACTTCCTCCAGGTTTTTCAGATGCTCGTTGAAGGATTTACTCATCACTATGATGTCGTCCAAGTATATCAGGCAGGTCTGCCAAGATAGACCCTTCAGGGTGGTGTCCATCAGCCTCCCAAACGTGACGGAGGCATTGCACAAACCGAACGGCATGACGGAGAACTGCCAGAGCCCAGTTCCGATAGTAAATGCATTCTTCTCCCTATCCGCAGGTTCCATTCCGACTGCCAATAACGGCTCTTCAAGTCTAGCGTCGAGAACCATTGAGAACCGGAGAGCGTATCCCGGGTATCATCGATTCGTGGCAGAGGGTAGCTGTCTTTCTTGGTCACATGGTTCAGCTGCCGGTAGTCAACACAAAACCTCGTTGAGCCAGCCTTCTTTTTGACAAGCACCACAAGAGAGGCCCATGGGCTGCTGGACGGTTCGATAATCCCTTGGTTTTGCATATCTTGGACAATCTTCTCAGCTTCTTCCCGTTTGGCGAGGGGCAAACTTCTTGGATGTTGGCGTATCGGTTGAGCATCCCCAGTATTGATTTTATGTTTAACTACGTCGGTACGGCCGCTGGGATAATCTCCGCACTCGAAGATGTCTTGGTACCGGGCCACCAAATGTTCGATCTTCTTCCGTTCTTGTTGGCTCATGACCTTGTAAGTAGACATCATGGTGTTCATTAATGCCTTTGGGCAGCCCTTCGTCTTGCTGCCGCTGTCACTAGTAATCGTTCTGACAACGGCGGAGACCGGTGTGCATCTTCCCAGGGTTGTGTTTCTCCTGACGGTTGCCGGTTCCCTGTTGACGTTCATCATTACTACTGGGACCTTAAGTCCAGTCGTTACCAACGTCTTCCCAACCAGGATACCGTGAGTGAGCTCCTTGTCATAATCGGGTTCAATCGTGGGCACTACGTTGCCCCGGAGATCGCCATCCAGGTATGCATCTACGACCCTCTCGGTTCGTCCAGGCAGACTAACATCTTCCGCCAATACCACTCGTACTGCGATCTCTTCTCTTGGGTGTAGGGAAAGCTCCTCCCCACCCACGTGCAACACGCCGCGTCCCAGGTCCAAAGTGAACCCACATTTATTCATGACATCCATTCCCAGGATGAACTCTTTTGCAATGTCAGCAATCAGGACTCGATGCTTGAGGGTTTGATTCCCAATCTTCAACGTCAAATCTATTTTCCCATGTGTGGTCACTGCACCTCCCGTGGCAGTGCGAAGGCGTGTCCGGGTGGGCAGCAGTTGACCCTCGTCCCGAATTATGTCAGACCTAGCGATGGACTTCGTCGCTCCAGTATCCAACAGCAGAGACCGAACTCTTCCATTTATTCTCCCATCAATGAACAGGCTATCAGCCTGGTGTTGCACGGACTACACATGTATGGGAATCTCCGGGGCATGGCAATCACGAATCGACTCTCGCCCCTTCTTCCTCGTCTCCTGCCTTATAAGTCGTCGCAACATGTCCTCCATGGATTCAGGCGCCATTTCCGTCGTGGCGACACCGCGGACACGACCATGTCCTCTGGAGGCAGTCCTTGAAGCTTCAAATTCCAACGCATGGGCTAAGGCCTTTTCCAGTGTTCTATGGCGCCCCAGACGTACCGCTTGCTAAGTATCGGCGTCTTTAATTCCATCTAGAAATGTTTGGACGGCTAGCTGCTCTAGGAAGTCCTCCGGCGCCGATGGATAAGCGAGCCGAACCAATCGAGCAACATCGGCTTCCAGTCCCTCTGCTGATTTTCTGGAATCATTTGCAAAACACTCAGGGCATCCCCTCGCAATGTCAGGATCAGTGCGGTTGCTTTGTCTGCCATTCCCCAACCATTAGCGATTGCTGCGGTTTCAAATTGCTTCAAGTATGTTGACCATGGCGTTTTCCCATCGTAAGAGGGCAGTTTCATGTGCAAGTCAGATGTTGCGGGCCTCACTGGGGCAGTATCTTGGAACAGCGCAACCTGAGGGACAGCAACTTGCGATAAGGTATGCTGATTCTCTGCAAGAGGAGAAGAGAAGCTAGCAGATTCAAAGGGAGTTGGTTGGCCTTGGCCACTTCGTGACTTGGTAAATCGTTCCTGCAGCTCAGTATGTCACCCTGAACTCCGGCCATCTTTCTCTCCATTTCTTCCTGAATATCTCTGATTTCCCCTGCCAACTCGTCATGGCTCGCTTTCAGTTCCTCCTTAAGTTCATCCTTGAGGTCTTCTTGAGTAACTTTCAATTTTTCCTCAAGTTTTTGGACTACTTTTTCTTGCGCGACTTTCAGCTCTTCCTTAAGATCCTCTTTAAGATCCTTTTGCGCGGCTTTCAATTCTTCCTGCGCTTTCTCTGCCTTGTCCTAGCTAACATGCATCAGTTGCAAAAGTTGCCTAATTAAGCTTCCATTTTGCTGCTTTGAGGTCTCGTCCAAGGCATGCACAATACTCACTTCAATTTATTTATCTGACCGTTGTTTCATCGGCACTTGTTAAATAATTTATTTATTAAATGTCTGTTCAATAATTTTTTTATAGCCCCTGGTATAACCCCACACCTGACACCACTGTTACGTTTTTACGTTCGGGCTATTTAAAAATTATACGACGCTTCTTCTATTAAACATTAATTTACAACTATTAATTATTTTTATTTACAAACACACGAATTAACAAGGCAGAACACAAATTACTTAAACTAACGAACTACAGGCATTTATTTATTTATATGCGCTGGATTAAACATCAATTATTTATTTGGCTATTTACGACTAAAACACTAACGATTTATATGGTTATTTATCTGTTATTTATTTCACTAGGGTTATATACACAAGGTTCATTTATATGGGAGCTCTACGCGCTTCGCTGCCGAATTAGAACTGATGAGAACTGATTTCTTATTCCTGCTGGGCGTATTTATATATCCGAATAATTTCCTTCTAGAACAATCCAGACTTCGCTCGTATTCTCCGTCAAATGCATGACGCATTCGCTTGTTGGTCAGCAAGGTCGCTGACGTCACGCGTCTGCAGCTGGCCCCAAGGTTGCTTCCGGACTATTCGGCCGCTGACTCACGCGTCCGCATCGGCCCGATCGCAAGGTCGTTACAATATTATTTTATGAAATAAGCAAGCCGACTGAAATCTATATCGATTATTAATATTTAGCCACCGTACTTCAGCGAGTTTGTGTGATATATGCTGAAACCTACGAATACCAAAAATGAATCTAAGACAAGAATTCTGAAGTGTTTGTAAACGTTTTTTATCGGTAGAATTTATACTAGCACTATATATTGGAAGGCAATAGTTTAACTGCGATAAAATTATAGCATTACAGAGTATGGTTTTAATTTCCTTTGACAAATAACGCCGTGTGGATATAAGAGCTTAAGTCCCGTATAGCCTTTTTTGATACAAGCCGTAACGTGATCTTTATAACGAAAAGAATTGTCAATTACTAAACCCAGAACAGCCAGTGCCTCTTCATTAATATGTAATTTAATAAGCTCCTTGGCTCTAAGGCAATAAAATTTTCTGCCAAAAAGTAAAACATATTATTTTTAGGATTTAAAAGCAGAGAATGTTGTAGTGCAATATTATATAACCATGCCAGTTCTTCATCTACAATCACCACTGCATCATTCATTTGATTAGGTGGACAAGAATAGATAAGCTAGGTATCGTCAGCATACATATGTAGAGTGCAACGATTAGCTGAACTAGCCAGCCTTATTGTGTAAATACTGAATAGCAAGGAACCTAGAATTGATCCTTGTGGTACACCTTTGTCGATACTAACTCTTTCAGATAAAGTTGCCCCTAACTTTACTCTTTGAAACTCTGACTTAGCCCAATGTATTTAAATAAAGAAAATAAGATATGGTGGTTAATGGTGTCGAAAGCCTTAGAGAAGTCTAAAAGTACTAATATCGATAAATTAGCTGCATCAATAGATCCAAGAAGATTATCAGTAACATCTAGTAGCGTAGTTGTGCAAACTGTAATCTGACCGGAAACCAGACTGAAATTCGGAGAGGATGTTACAGCTCTCCAGGTAATTACGTAGTTGTAAATCAATTAACTTCTCCAAGACTTTCGACAGAGTAGGAGGTAAACTAATAGGGCGGAGATCTTTATGTTCCTGTGGAGACGAGCACTTGGCCAAGGGAATAATGACAGCATCTTTTCATGCTTGAGGAAAAACACCCGTTAATAAGCACGTTTTGATGATATGGGTTATATAATTTAAAATTTAAGGACAGCATAGCTTTAACATAAATATGTCGATCTGGTCAAAGCCGCATGATTTAGTACGAATTTTATTTAACAAAGAATAGATTAAATTGTTATCGACCAGCTTGAACTCAAATAAATCAGGGAACTCATGAGTGGTGTTGTTAGTATAGAAATTTATAAGCTCAGAGATATCTATGTTTGAAGTATGAATGCTGTTGAAAAAGTAGTTATTAATCTCTTCTGCATTTAGTAAGTGACTGGGTATGTAACAGTCTTTTTATTTTGAATTTGCAAGGACAAAAGCTCCTTCCACATACCACTGGTGTCAGATCCACGGAGTGTACTGAAGTAAGCTTGCTTTTCATTGCGTAGGCACTGAGTTGTGAAGTTACGCAACTGCTTGTAATAATCAAAATGAGCAGGAAGATTAGTCTTTCTGTACTTAGTCTTTGCTTTATCCCTTAAAGGCATTAGATGCTTCATATTATCGGTCACCCAAGGAGTTTGCGGTTTTGATGCTTTTCTGGTTACAAATCGCGCATGCTTGTCAAAAAGGGTCACGATGTAATTGTTAAATATCGAGACGTTTTCATCAATGTTATCCACGTAATAGATACTATCAAGGGGCAGCGAGGTAAGGTCTTGATAGAACTGGTTATGATCAAAATATTTATAATGTCTATATGTGAGAAATTTAGGTGGAACAGCTGACTTGGCAACAGAAAGGACACAACTTACTAACTCGTGATCAGAGAAGCATACTGGTATTACTTTTGTGCTGACTATTATTGAGGGGTCTGAGACTAAAACAAGATCGATCAAAGAAACGCTATGGGCAGTCATTCTCGTTGGCTCAGAAATAATTTGCTGGAAGGAAGTGGCCTCTAATATAGCGTTAAGGTAAATACAAGGCGGACTGTCAGGTTTTAGCATATGCACATTAAAATAGCCTAAGCACACAATTTTATCGGACATTATAATGCAATTGTTTAAAGACACCTCGAGCTCATCTATAAAAAACTTATAGTTATCTTTCGGTGGTTTACATACTACACCAAAAATGTAAACACACGACCTAATTTTTACCGAAACCCATAACTGTTGTATTTGATTGAACATCTCGTAAGTATAGTCCTACCCCACCACTAGGGGTGATCATAAAAGTCGATATTCTAAAAATTTTTAGTTTTTATTTTGGCAGATTGCTCAAAAGGTGCCTTTTGATACCATGAACAAAATACTGAAGTAAAAAAAGAATCAAAAATTATCTACTGCCCTCAGCACTGTTTTGAAATTTTGGTATTTTTGACTGTGGCGCCTAAGGTTAAATATGCATTAGATACGAACGATATAGCCAAAATTTATTTAAAATAGTCGCAGTTTATCAGATAACACTAATAATGAATCATATATTCAGGTGGGGGTAAAATATCTAACCCCACTCATGCATTCACGCATCATTACTCTATATGATTATCGGCAGAACGAGAGTTGTTGTACGCACGTGCGCCTGCGCATCGCATAGTGTGTTAAAAATAGAAGCATTTGTTCGGAATAATTATTCAGTTTCAGTAAGTATTGTTATGTTAAATGTAATCTGTAGATAATTTAATAATATAAACCCCTTGACTATACACCACAAGGTACTCACTAGCAAAGCATAAAAGAACATAACCTTCCTAGGTATTTTGACATATTTACAATTTATAGGTTATGTTTCGAAGTATTTTCAATTGGTTCAAAGAAGCCTTTAACTTTTGTCTTATCTTCTACATAATTGACGAACCACCTAATTTTGCTGTTTATTTTAAGTGTCTACCTATGAATGATTCTGTTACAATGAAGACCCGGAATACAGAATCTGTTTACAAATTTCCAGCTGATTCTATTAAAAATACTATTAAATTCAAGAAAACTATAAAAACCAGGACCAATATAAACTGTCCTTTATTTGGAACACCCGAGGATCTAAATGGAGTGACACTACCAACTTACATGGATGTGATGAAATATTATCAGATGGTGAGAAATAAGTTAAAATCTAATTTTAATAAGGAGCCACAGTTTAATGAAATTGCCACTGAAGTTGCTGAGAAGGTAGCATCTATTTGGATTAAATCTAGTATTCCGATTGTGCCAAGAAGAAGAATGTTGGAAATGATTAAAACGTATTGGTTAAAATGTGTCGCAATTAAGAAGTCTTTATCGTTATCATCTAACAAAAAAGGAAAGAATTTTGAAGTAAAATTAGATTGCTAAAAAAAAAACGCTAAATTACTCATGGATGTGGCTGCTTGCAAATGCAAACTGGAGTGCAAATGTGCAAAAGATAAAAAAGTACCCGAAATAGAAAAAGCTTTCCTATTGGATCAGAAAACTGTTCGAAAAATGGGAATGGATCGTATTGATTCTAAAACTACTAAACAGTTAGATAAAAAAAGTCTTCGTATACAAAAAGATTTATTACGAATTGAAAAGTACAAGAAAAAAGTTTCTTCACAAACAGTCGTGTCTGCTGAATATGTTACTTCAAAGTCTGGTGAATTAAATGACAATGAATCAGAAATTGTAAGTGATAATGATGATCCAATGCCGTTGCAAACTACAGACTCAGAACCACATTCAGAGCCAGATCCTCAGCCAAATAATGAAGTACCGCCGATTTCAAAACGAATGAGAAGTTTTAAATTGCCATCAGTTGCAATTGCAGCTGAAAGAACTGGAGTATCTAGTGCGGCGGCTGCTATGATTGCAAGTGCGGCTTTGCAAGATGTTGGATTAATTAAAAGCGACGACCATTCTCGTGTTGTTGATCGAATGAAAATAAAACGACAACGTGAAAGTCAAAGAAAAATAATAAAAACTAAAAACCGTGAAACAGCCGAACCATTAAAAGGACTTTATTTTGACGGTCGACGAGACAAAACTATGTGTATCGAAAAGATAGATGGGAAATTCTATACATAATCGGTAACAGAAGAACATTATTCACTTGTGCAAGAACCTGGCTCATACTATTTCGGACATATTACACCACTTTCAGGTAGTGCTGATAATATTTCGTCTAAAATGTTTGAATTCTTCGTTGAAAATTCTATCTGTACTCAGGACCGCCGCTAGGGTGTTAGCCGCCTGTGTGCCAAACAATTTTCGCCGCCCCTTCCCCCTCGTAAAGTACAAAATAAAGAGCTTTGGAATTAATATTATTTTATGTATATTTTAACTTTTTTGCAAAGAACGCACTTTCTAACAAACTTGTTTTAAAAACCAATTTTTGCTTTTGTAAAACTTAAAAAGTAAATGGGTGGTGTGAATAAAAATGAAGCAAAAGCTTTTGCTTTATTTTCTGACACAAATATATGTTTTTCATCAAACAAAGATAGTGGTATAGTAAAAGCTTTTACTACTCTTTATTAACACTACCCAATGTCTCAGTATAAAATAGAACAAATATAAATCGATAACTTTTTTATACAATTATTTTAAAAATAAAATTATAAAAATTAGATATTCGGGGATGGGAGCCAAAAAATTCAACTAACATATATTTTCGAAAAAAAAACTTACCTCATAATTGTGAAATGGGACACACTTCTTTAATTGATAAATTGTTTTTAGGGTAAAATCGGGATAAAAGTTTAAATTGCACTTGCCGTGATTTTGTTTGTGAAAATCTCTTTAGCACACTATTAAGGTCTATGGTATCGCACAATTCGTGTTCAATAGAGAGAGTTGCCAAAGCCGATAATCTTTCCTGACTCATAGATGACCTAAGGTAGTTTTTTATTAACTTGAGTTTGGAGAATGAACGTTCTCCAGTTGCAACAGTGATCGGTAATGTCAAGAAAATTCTAATTAGCACGGTTAAATTAGGAAAGTATGATGATAAACAACTTTGAAGTATGTATTCAAGAATATCAATAGTATTCATATCAGATTTAAGATGTGGTTGTATAGCTTTAATTTCTTCGAATAATTCCTCCCCGTTAATATCGCTATGGTTTAGTTCCTTGTCTGTCAAGGCTAGTTCCACTTCGGCACAATGGGCTTTCAATTCATTGTCTCTAAGATCGCCATATTGGTGTAAATTATACAAAATTTTAAAGATATCAGTATGTTGGTGTAATAATTGAAATCTCTCATTAATGGCCCCGATCGCTGCATCCAAAATTTTAAAGTAAAAGTTGACTTTAAAAGACCTTTCTGGATCTTTGTTTTTGTATTTGCATTAGGATCGGCGGCGGCCGCCCCTTTAAATCGGCCGCCTGCGTGTTTTGAACACAACGCACACATGGTAGCGGCGGCCCTGTCTGTACTGATGAACTTGTAGTTATTGGGGCAGATGGGACTGCGGTAAATACAGGAATACATACTGGCGTTATCCGACGTATTGAAATGAAATTGACAAGACCGTTGCAATGGTTTATTTGTCTCCTGCATTGTAATGAGTTGCCACTGCGTCATTTATTTAACCATGTTGATGGTAAAACTACTGGTCCGTCAGGCTATTCTGGTCCCATTGGCAAGTTAATTATAGATTGTGAAACCCTTCCCATTGTTGAATTCTCTACTATAGACGGCCCGCAACTTCCAGATATTACAGTCAAAGATCTTAGTAGTGACCAGAAGTATTTGAAGGAAATTTACGAAGCTGTTAGAACTGGCTTTTGTTCCAACGATCTTGCTTTACGTAGCCCAGGAAAGTTAGCTCATTCTAGATGGTTAATGTTGGTCTATAGAATATTAAGACTATATGTTTCAACTACATCACCTGACGAAAATTTAATTATACTTGTAACTTATGCGATGAAGGTTTACACTCCACTTTGGTTTACGATCAAAACAAAACCATCATGTAAAGATGGAAGTCGCCATTTTTACAAACTAATGTCGTTATCTCTCTATCTACCAGATAATCTAAAAGAAATAGTTGATCCGGTTATAAGACGCAACGCGTTTTTCGCGCATCCAGAGAATATAATATTATCTCTTCTGACGGATGAATCCAAAGTTCTTAGAGAATTAGGTGTTCGGAAAATAATAAAGGCAAGGAAAGAAACAAGAACAAATATTCTACGAAAATTTGAAGTCCCCGAAATTGACTTAAATGCCAGGTCATATTATGAAATGACATTTTGGCAGAACTTAAATGTAACCGAACCACCTATTACTCGTTCAATTTCCGATGAAGACGTTAACAACATGCTTATTACCGCAGAAATTGGCAACATTGACTTCCCGAAGTTTCCAAACCATACTCAAAGTGTGGAAAGAACAGTTAAAGTAGTGACTGAAGCTGCCAAAACTGTGTATGGCGAACTTGGACGTGATGGTTTTATTCGAAACCGGTTAGACTCTCGTAAAAGCATGCCAAAGTTTTTATCTAAAAAGGACTTCTGTATTTAGTCGAACTTATCTTTTTCTGTACTCATATTATTATCTTGTAATTGTTGTTAATAAATACTTTTTTTAAATTACTTTCATGTATTAGTATTTGACCATACATTTTTTGCAAACTCTGTGCAAAGGAAAAATAGTTGACTTTTTACAAATTTTGACACGTTGCTGAGGGCAGTAGATTTTTTTAAAAATTATTTCGGGCTGTTATTATTCGACCATAAAGCCACCTTTTGCAAACTCTGCCCAAAGGAAAAAAAGTTGACTTTTATGATCACCCCTACCCACCACCTCTGCCTGAACGGTCTACTCTAATAAGAGTATAGCCTTCAATACGCACATGATCGTTATTAATATCAGAAGTGAGCCACGTTTCAGTGACTGCAATAACGTCATAATTACTATCCACCACTGCATTTTTAAAACTGTTGAAAGTGTTTATAAAAGGAGTAAAGCGTTTAAAGATGGCTGCAAAGGAGCCGAGAATGAACCGCATTCTCGACGTCCAAAAACATAGACAGCAGAAGAGAATGCTGACAAGTAAAGTGCACTTATTTGAAACGATCGTTGAGTTACAGTGAAGGATATACCTTCTGCATTAATTATCAGTAGGGGTAACTTGAAACAAAACGCGAGTACTTTGTCTGTTCCTTACAGGATAATGCTCGACCCCATTTCGCTATTCACATGCTGAATACGATTCAAAAATTAAAATGGACCATGCTGCCCTATTTACCATACATTTCGGACCTTGCTGCATCTGTTCTTTATTTGTTTGGACCCTTAAAAGAGTTACTAGGAGAAAAATACCTTGTTGTAATGAAGAAGTCATCGACATTGTTCCAGAATGGGTGTGACAACAGCCAAAGGAATTTTTTTCTCGTGGAATACAGAAACTTTCGGAAAGATGGCACCAGTTTACTAAAAGAGAGGGAAGCTGAGTAGAATAATGGCATGATATACATTAGACTCCTTGTGTTTGTTTTTGAATAAATATTAAATTATAATCTACATTTGAACGTTCCTCGTATTATTGTAAAGCTTCCACAGTTCTTATGCGAAGAATGGAAAAGAACGATAATGGGTTATTTAATTGTGGCTCTTCCAGTCCATGGAGCTATTTATTTTGGTCCTTTTGAGCTACGAGTTGCATTTGGCGAAGTCCACCTCTCATCGATCAGCTTTGGCAATGATTGAACCAGAACGCTGTGACTTCCCTTGAATTTGGTATTTCACCGCTGATCAGGGACTGCACCCAACTAGGTCAACTTTATGTTTGTTACGTTATGCATGTACTATTTACCATTACTTTTAATTATGTTCTAATGAGCTACATAAAGATTTTGTAAGTGAAAGTTATTCTCAATTGTGGCATGTGTTATGTAATAAGTTTTGGAGCATTTCCTCGTTCATAATGTAGTAACGCTTTCAGTTATTATTTTCCTCTGTGGAATTCTTTTACCGAGCCCAGCGAATAGTTTTATTGATAAGAAGCAGTATAGTTCTTTGGAATTTTATTTGGGCAGCCCTTGTAGCAGTTACAGGCAGACGCGCTTGAAATGTAATGCTATTAATACTATGACTGTTATCTTAATAAAGGTTTTTGAAATGTATTATCACCAAGAGGTCTTCTGCGATAGGACATTCAGTTCATCACAGACATTCCAATACCGGCGCCGCAGTGGTGCCCTGAACAATAACATTTTTTTCCCTCAACGACTGGTTTATTTTTCGCTTTCCAACGTTCGTTTTTTCAGTTTAAGACCTCACCGATCCCATTCGCTAGCCGTAAGAATCTTTTAAACCTGTTGCAGATAATAAAAGAAGGGGGGGGGGAGTGGGAGGTTAACCTGTAACAATTTTCCTATCGTTTCTCTATCTGTTATAATTTCTTAACTTGCCGACTGATCGGGGCACTCAGTTGTGGTACTTGCAGCCTTGGTTTATAAAGTAAAAATATCATCACTGAAAGAGGCCAATCCACTAGCTTAAAAAACTGGGTACAGAATCATGTGTACAAGTAGAAAAGTAGCGTAGTTAAGATAATACCGGTAAATACGCCGAATACTGTTACAATTTTGTTACACTAGTTATTAGGTAAACTGTAACATTACTGATAATGTAATGCAAACACCGTCGTAATGTTTAGTATTTCAAACAACTCTCTCAAACGGAATGCCGATGAAAGAACGTAGACATAAAGATTTAACTGATAAGTGTACCAGGATCGGTAACTCACTGTAATTCATTCCGCCGATCCACTTGGAATAAATGAATTGCAACGAAACCAGGCTGAAAGAGACAAAGAACATCCAAAATAAAGAAAGCAGAGTAGAATGAACCGACCCGAATCCACCCCTCCACCACTTGCTCTTGAGCTCAAGGCCAATCCCAAGCTCAAGGCCACCTTTTAGCTCATGTCCAAGATCAAAGTCACGTTCAAGGTCTAGGTGACCTTCAAGGCCACCTTCAAGTTCAAGGCCACCTTCAAAGCCAACTTCAAGACCACGTTCAAGGTCAAGACCACGTCCAAGGCCAAAGCCACGTTCAAGGCTAAGGGCGTCCAAGCGTAACACATTTAAAACAATTAGGCATGAAGTAAGCGCGCACCCAGCCTATGATCCCTCATGTATAAATTATGACTCGACTAGGATTCGAACCTAGGTCTCCCAGTTTGTCCGCAGTTACATCCACAACGAGGGTATCTTTACCGCTAAACCATCGAGTCTTATAGATAATAACCAATGAAAGTTACACATATTGTACAAAAACTTTATTTTCGTTGTTCAAGATACAAAAAGTGCAATGGTTAGACTAAATTGTTATAATACCAACATATGAAGAAGTACGTTATAGACATACACAATATAACGAATAATAGGGTGCTTAAAGCAATGGTATATATACAGCAGGAATTATCTGAGGATGCGAGCAGCTTCTTCAAGACAGCAGATTTATTCTTTAGTAAAATCGTTTGCTAATTCGTGTCCACCGCATATGTAGGAAAATGGTATTTTATCTTGAACGTTAAAAAATTATGTTCAGTAAATTTGTTTACTTGTATTTTAAAAACGGAGAGGTATCCATATTACGCCACGTCACGTTATGCACTGCATCATTATAGGCAAAAAAAGCCGAATTGCAATGAGGGGGTTGAGGCACATATAAAACCCCATCATGAACTGCAGCGAGAGCAACCAAAAATTTGATAGGTAACATGTTGAACGCCTCGAAAGAAAGGGGTTTGTCATGACGTTCCCAACCAGAAATCTGAATTCCGCAGTAGAAACACTGTACACCATCAGCCGTGTCGTTGATGTAAAAGAAACCGGCTCCGACAAGCGATTCTGGAGTTTGAAATCGTCTCCAATTGCTGAATGTTTGTAGTCGTTTCGAACGGCACTGGACATTCGGTACTCGAGCAGCTCTGAAGGACATGATGGTAGCAATGATGACAACGGACTAACAGCGTGCATGTTTGCGCAAGCCTTATATTGTACAATGCAAGGTCACGCTCCCCAAAATCACAGTAAGAGCCACTAACAGTGCTAAACGTGTATAATACAGTAGGGCACCCCTCAGGTGACACCGGAGGGCAAGTAGCCAAAAACCGACGGAAGTGTCGAAAAACGACTTCGGCGTTTTTGAAGTAAGTTGCCGTAGCTGCTGGAGGATTATGGTAGCTGCAATAGGAAACAGACAGCTTAATAAAGGAGCGGACTCAAGGTCGGAAAGGAGTCAAGAACGAAAGAACGTGTCCACCTCCTACGACTAACACCAACAGTAACCTTAAAGAATGCGTATAAAAGAAGCTGTGGTTTGTTGTTCAGTAGTGTATCGTGAGCTGTACAACCAAAAACATTTGCAATGAATAAGTACAAAAGGTTGTTGAAACTGTGAAGCATTGAGTGACAAACGTAAAACTGCCATATCCAGTATTATTGAACACAACAACTTATCCGCTCAATAAGTCAAGAAATAAATCTGTGAGTTTGGGCTCGACCTGTTATGGATCGTTTGTGCCGGCAGTGCTAATTAGCGGATTTAACAAGAATTGGAGGAACCTGTATAAATAATTTTTATTTGATTTCTAAGGTTGATTATCCCGATTACTCGTACATTCTTCCAATCTATAACCAAAACATAATATGTACGGTCGGCGCCTTATAAATCGGGACACGTAATATGTTCTTCTAGTCTTTGGACTATTCTTGCTCCGGTTACTTCATTAATGTAAGATGGCATTTCATAATTGACAAACAATAAACAATCTGACGTAACAATTAAAACCATAATAACTGCAAAAACCCAGTTTATACACTTAAAAAATACATGCAAAATATATCATGATAGTGTGTAGTGTCCCTAAGGCGCCGACCGTACATTATGTGTTATGTATTGGAAATTAAGAGGTATTTATTAAGAAGTGTGGAAAAAAAGAAATATGCGGGACTGCTTGCTAATCGCAATAAAAACAGTGGTAAAACGTCTATCTTTATCGATTGGGCGGGTTAAAGGCGCCGCCTCTTGTTTTGGACCTTTGGAGATGTAAGCAAATAAAACATTGTTTTATAGCTTGATGCGTTTGCAGTTTTTAGGCGTTCAGGTTTCAGGTCCCCAGAATTTGATAATTTGATATTTTTTATGATAGGAGGTAGGTACGCGATAACCAAATGGTGTTTTCAGTACAACCTGCTTTGTTTATGAGCTATGACGTATTTATATTTACAGAATTTCGAGCACTGCGTAGGTCGCTGAGATATGGCACGTAGTACTTTTGAATTGAGGTTTTATATTCAAAGTGTAGTACGTATCAGCATGAGGTTATTTTTTATTCGAATACTTGGAACGAAAGCCGAGTTACATAGGTTATTTCAATAACCGGATAACCGGTTATTCTTCATTCGAATAAGCCAATTACTAGTCAGATGTTTAAAAAAATTTACAACGCTGTAGTCGACGGTGTTTAAAATTTACCCAACGATTTTGAAAGGAGCATCGAGGACGCATTGCCACCCATAATATCGGAGAATGTGCGGTGCATGTTTGAAATGCTAAAGTTTGCTTAGGACATAATTAGGTACCATATTGAGTTGAAACAATACAAACCAACACAGCAAGCGTTGGAACAATAAGTGTTTTTTGTAGTTATGTGGTTAGAATAGTTTTACTGTATGATGTAGCTGTAAAAGGTACAGAAATAAAAACAGCATATCTCGATTGTTTACTGAGATATTTGATCGGGGTTATTCGCATTGTGATTCTATTGATTTCTACTTTCAGATTATAAACTCCGAAGTGGGTGTAAAGAGAAAATCTTAAAATGAGCATATTTTATAAGTGAAAAATGAATAAAATAGTAAAAATTGCATATCTCCCTTGCTTATTGAGATATTTGGGCGGGGATTTTTGCATTGCAATTCTAGTACCGTCTACTTTTCCAGTATGACTCCATCCAAACTCAGTGCTCCGCAATTGAAGTGTTCGTCACTTCGACTGACGAGCATACTCGGTGCTTCGCACCTTGACGGGCAGGACTTTGCCCCGTCCACACTCGGTGCTTTGCACATCGACGGACGGATATTCGTTCCGTCCACATTCTGTGCTTTGCACCTCGACGGACGGGAACATCGCATTTTAGTATTTGCACACGCTTCATGGTTTCATAATATAAGTTCAGCAGCGGCGAGACCAACAATGCCGATCAATACATTTGACGGGCATTTGCATGCACATTCCACATCACATCCCTAGATGTATGTGTTTGAAGTTCTAAGCGAACCTATACATTATGAACGATATTTACGGCTAGTGGCAGCAGGTGCAAATTCTGACGGATGGTACATCCTACTGCATCGTAGCTTCGAATGTATTATTCCCTTCCGTGAAGCTGAAGTACTAAATGTATTACTCAATTCAGGAATAACCGCAGTGTATATCAAGAATATGACGTTTAGCATTTAATCGGGCGTACATTGAAAAAGAGTGATGTTAAAATTTCGACAAGTTGTGCCAAATACTGTGCTATTTCTTTTTCAACTAAAAGCTCCTACCATTGTTTAATCATGACCAAGGTTTTTTCCCATGGGGCGGTTTCTTTTTCATGGTTTTCGTCATTTTACGAATTTTGTATTACTACTTGAGGTTGTGGTTTTAGCGACGTGACCTTGAAATATTTTCCTAAAAAAGGTAGTCCTGCGAACTTGACTTCAAGGCCAAGGTTACGAACAATAAGAGGTTATTAATGACGGCCAAGGTTATTGACCGTCACTCTTTCTTTCGACACCACCGCGTCAACATGTTGTTCGTGATGTACTTTGCAAGCACCACCATCTTTTAAGTGCCCGAGGAGGAGGAGCAGAACCTCGCAAATGACTGGGTGACGTTCTGGATTACCAACTTCTCCTGGACGCCACCTCCAAACCAGCCAGTGCTGGTTCAGCTCTGCAACCTGTCGCTTCGTTGGCTGCTGATAATGACATAGTTAAAACTGGGGTGTCGACTATCTCAGGATCGGAAGAAGAGAAAGAAAATCAGGCGAAAGGAAGATGCATGAATTAAGAGAGCGTGACTGAGCATAGAGTGAATGCTTCGGCGCTGTCGTACAAGCAGAAACTGGTCGAAAACCTGCACGAAGCATTCACCGAGTTGGCTAGCCGATATCACTACGCGCAACAAGCTAAGGACAACTTGCGTGACCTCCAGGCTGAACTGGCACAGCTTGAACAGGAAATGCTTGATGAGGGGCGTAAGAGTTGGCAACTAAGAAAAGACCTCGGTGGCGGCCACAGCAACCGTGTGATGGACCTGCAAACAGTGGGTCGCCGGTTGCGTGACGTCGTACAACGCAAGAACGAGGTAGTGGAAAAAATAATGCAGTCATTGGTACCGGCAGCGCTTGGGTAAGTGATGTGTAAGTAAGAAGTTCTAACTTGTGACATCCGTAACAAACAAAAAAAGAACCTAATACCCCATCCTCTCCTGGGTGCTAAGCATGACGTTCCCGGTTCGTGGCACCTGTTAATTCAGTTCGAGGTATTAGCTCTCAGTTGTGTTTTGAGTGCAACCCTCGAGGTGAAGACCAAGATAGCTGACTATTTAACCGCTGTGTATGCAACATTTTGTCAGTATGTTTAGGTGCACTGAATGTAGACACACCTTTACAAGAACTGACAGTTTGTTTTGCCATCGAAGAGAAAGCTGTCGTCAAGAGCTGGGCCACCCATCAAAGAGTGGTAAGTGGGATTGCTGTGTTGAATAATTGCTAATTTAGCGGCGCTATGTGTGCTATAGGCGACGCTATGGAGACTTCGGTGGCGGCTTGTGAGGGTTGATCTGCGAGTAAACGCCCAAGAATAAATGACTCCAATGGTGGTGAATTTGTCTATTGTGGTGTTTAATGTTTGTTCAACGAAAGTTTTGGTTCTACAGAACAGTCTCCCAGGACACGATACTGCGAAGCCGGTGACGAAAATGTTCTTCGAAAGTCCTTCGTCGGACACTTGAGGAACTATCGTCACAAAAGACGGTGTGGTGTTCTTCACCTAGGGAAAGGTGTGGTGACCTTACAGAGCGCTTTCAAGTCCCGTGTTGCGAGCTACAGGGTATCCACGGAAAATTATCATATAAGTGTTGTAGAATATATGGCCGAACTGAAGAACAAAATTATAGATCTAATGGAATGACAATTGACGAAATTAACGAGTGTAAAATTGAATTTTGAGCATTTCGGGTATTTTATTTTGGAGGCTCGATATGTACAAAAAGTAAAAAGTTTTAATACGGCTAACGAGGTGGTTACTAGCTACTTTGCTAAGACTCCCGGTTTTAGACCATTCAAGAGACTTCCGGGGTTAATCTCTTTAAGTAAGGAAGGTGTCAAGACTCCCGGTATTTTGTTAAAAATCATCCAGCGATTACATCCCAGCTCCGTGTAATGGAGTAAAACCCCTAAGCAAATGGGCGAATTGCCCTATTCTTCTAGATCAGCAGTTGCTTCTAAGACAGGTGCGACCTCTGTTGCATTAGCTTCGCCGAAAGGCACATTTTCATAACACAGAGACGAACTCTGTAATTCATTATCATATTGCATAAATTCCGCTAATTATTTGATTAAGCCACTCACAGGTGGAGTCCGCGTTCAGTCTTCAACTCAAAATTGTCTAAGTCATTAACTGCGTTTAAAGTATCGTATCGTATCGTATCGACGGCATTCTTGGCCAGGAAAGCCCCGATATTTTCGCCACGTTACATACGGCTGACGCAATTCAGAGCCCGTCTTACAGAATTGATATAGGCAGAAGTGAGATGCGCAAGAATGGAAATTTCCATGGAAGATGAAATCGGGTGAATAACGGTCGTCAGAGCGTCGCTTTGGGACAGTCCAGCTTACATCTTGAGACTGCACGTATGTGTCGGTAACGCTCAGAACAAAGAACTACCCCTATCGTTTATAGGGGCGCGTCGTGCCTTTTCAGGCTTGTGTGCATTATTAAATGCTATCCGTTCCTTAAGTTTTGAGTACCGTCGAGTACGTTTTAACTCTAAATCAACTGATTTAAGAGAGCAACGCGTGTGAAGCATATATATACAGGGTGGGCCGTTGTCGTCTGTCGTTTAGCCTAGCCCTATTCTTCTGTGAATGATCTTTTTGCCACAATTCCCCGATCTGGTTGGTCGGCCGCCCCTCAGTATCGTTACAACCCTGTAGGTCACGGTCGTCGTAGAGCATCCCCTCGTTTGACAGTATCTTCAGTTGGCGTCGTAAAGTACCCAAGGCGAGGTCTCCCGCATTGCAGCTTCAGGACTAACAGTTGCTTAGCGCCTTCGCCGACGAATAAGGTACTGTAAAAATAGGAGATCTGCTGTATTAGTCGAACCCCAACGAAACCGGAACGAAACTTCTCGGTCACTGAACATAAATTTCTAGTTGCCCTTTGGGCAATTAAAAAACTCCGACCTTATCTTGCACCCATTTTACGGTAATTACCGACCACCATTCGTTAATATGGCTCAACAATGTTAAAGAACCTACGGGTAGACTTGCCCGTTGGGCCGTCCGTATTCAACAATATGACTTCACCATTAAACATCGTAAAGGGAAAGACCATGTCGTTCCTGATGCGCTATCCCGCGTTGTACCTGTCGTTTACGTTGTCTCAGTCCCAGATCCCAACGATGCCGACACTATCGATCCTGTACCGCCTGATGGTCAAACTGACTGGTGGTGAAAACGCATGTGCCGACGCGTACTTAAAAAGTCAATGTCAAGTATCCAGACCTTAATGAAGGGGATGGTTGAAAGAAAGTAATTCCTAAACCCCAAATTGCCGAAATCTTGCGGAAGAATTACGAGGAGCCTACCGCAGGCCATTTAGGAATTTATAAAACCTTTGGTCATATCGCCCAACGCTTCTATTGACCCAAACTTAAGGCCGACGTAGTACGCTACGTAAATAATTGTGTAACGTGTTTGTCCCAAAAACCCGAACAGAAACGTCTTGCTGGCTTAATGTGTCGACACCAGATCGTTACAAAACTGTGGCAGGTGGTTTCCATTGACATTGTACGACCATTACCCAGCTCTAAGAAGGGTTATATGTATATCCTATTTGTCGCTGACTATTTCACGAAATTCACGCTCTTCTTCTTGATGCGTATCGCTACTGCAGCTACAGTGTCACGACTAATCCAGGACAATGTCCTTCTACTCTTTGGAGCACCTCAGTTTGTACTGGCCGATAACGGTGTACAATTTCGCAGTAAGGAATTCAGACATCTAACGGACACCTATATGTCAAAAATCATCTTTAACGCCTACTATCACGCACAAGCTAATCCAGTAGAGCGCATTAACCGGGTGCTTAAAACAATGTTGGCATCCTACGTGAAGGACAACCATCGCGATTGGGACTAATACCTTTCGAAAGTTGCTAGCACCGTACGTACAGCTATACATGAAGTCGCCGGGCTGACTCCATACTTTGCAAATTTTGGTAGGGAAATACAGTTGGAGGGAAACAGTTCCGAAAACCTTGACGAGATGGAGGGTACCAAACAAATTCAAGTAACAGACCGTGAAGCCCTAGTAAAACGGGCTCCCGCGTTAAAGTCACTTTACGAGGATATCGTTAAGCGCTTAGATACCGCGTGCAAAGCCGCGAAGGTAACGTATGATCTACGAGGCGTCCTGCTCTTTTTAACGTTGGTGATAACGTGTGGCGTCGCAATTACGTGCTCTCCGATTCGGCTAAACACTTTAACGCCAAGTTAGCACCTAAATTTATAGGACCCTTTTATATTCAACAAAAAGCTTTGCTTGCCACGTACGAATTATCGGATTAAACTGGAGTTTCTAAGGGCATCTGGCATGCAAAAGACTTAAAACCTAACCCATCGGACGACTAGACTCTTGTCGTTCGTTTATTTGGTCTTGGTCCTTCGTGGTCCTAATAATTTTGACCCTAGGTCATCTTTCCCCTTCCCCAATATTTGGCTTGCTTATCCTTTGCTCACGAGCAGCTATATCTGCTGTGGGAATCATACAATGCGCAGATCCCGTGACGCGCAGCTTGCCCTCTCCAGGTAAACCGTGGACGAAAGTTTGAGCTTACATATACCTTCCCCTTTCCTTTTATTGGTTGCAATCTTTGCAAACCTTTTTCCCGAATTTTATTGGTCGGTTGGACGAATCCTTGGGTGTAATACGTTTTCCCGGTTTTGACAAACCCGTATTTGCGACTTATCTCTCTGTTGGTATTGCACTACCACATTGGGAATTGATCCCTGTATTCGATTGATAGGTTGGTCGGAAGCGTATGCAGGTGTAAGACATTATTTTGCCCGATCTCGGCAAATGCTTCAATCATTAAGTTTGGTTCAATCCAAACGCCCCACTGGGTCACACTCTTCTTTTCGACGTACTATCTTTACCTATAGTTTCTTCTCTCAGTTCTATCAACCGTGTCCCGGCGACAAGTACCAAACCCTTTGCACATCTTTATTTTCCGCCTTCCGAAACCGTGCTGTTATACGATAGCCATGGGCCCGGTGTTGAAGTCCAGTCGGAGTTTCGTGCCTATCGTCGCAGTACGTGCCATGTCTGTTTCGGGCATGGTCGGTTGCCGTAGTTTGGAGTGACAGTCGAGCCTGGTAGCAAAGCTGTAGATTTTCTTTGTTGAGTTGGTGAGTGTTTCGTATGGTTCCCCGAGGAGACCAAACCTTGGTCGTTTAGTAAACCCCTGGTGAAGTACCATTCCTTTTGGGACATCTTGTTCAATGTCGCCCGTCGTCCGTGATCCAGGGAATGGATACTAACTATCAGCGAACCACCAGGTCCGACCCAAATTTGCGTATTTTCCACTGGCGTATCCAGTCTTTCTTCTTCCTTTTCTCGCTTCACTCCTTTCGCCCCCTATCTAGTAGCCAGAGCGCGTAATTCTTTTGGGGGTGCAACTCTGTCCCTGTCGGTTGTCTTAGTGAACTCGTCACCCTCCGCTGGTATAGCTTTATTTACCGGGGGCGGTAGAATGTGGTGTCCGTCACGACGATTGAGCGACGTAGGAGCTCTTTCGTGGGAGGTACCAATCTTCAATCCCTACCTTCCGTACTCTTGTTACATCTTGAGCGATTTCTCGCTTCTCGTACCTTTTAGATCTTGGAGGTACCTTATTCCTCAGTTTTTTTCGGTCCCAGATTCGTAATCACCTTCAAGTATGTCCCTGTTGCTCAGCTCGACTACTAATCGTTGGCCCTTGGTGACTAATTATCTGCCTCTTCAGGTCACGGTGCGTGTGTTGTTTTCCTTTGGGTCTTCTGTAGAATCACCGGCGTTCACAGGCATATTCGTAGTAATATACGCATGCCCCCTTATCGGTCGTCTGGACACTGTCTATCTTTTCCTTTTATATACATATATTTCATTAATTACTCATTTTTATTATCATTCCTTTGGATATTCCATTTTCATCTTTGGGATTCCGCCTCGCTTGTCTTCGTCCCCGGTTGGTTTATGTTCCGATCGCGTGATTGGTGTGATTCGGGACCAGGTTTATCTCGGTCGTCTCGGTTTTAGACCACTCAAGAGAATTTCGGGGTCAATTTCTTTAAGTAAGAGGGGTGTTACGACTCCCGGTATTTTGTTAAACATCGTCCCGCGATTACATCCCAGCTCCGTGTAATGGAGCAAAATTCCTAAGCAAATGGGCGAATTGCCGTATTCTTCTAGATCAGCAGTTGCTTGTAAGACAGGTGCCGACATCTGTTGCATTAGCTTCGCCGAAAGGCACATTTTCATAGCACAGAGGCGAACTTTGTAATTCATTATCATATTGCATAAATTCCGCTAATTATTTGATTAAACCACTCACAGGTGGAGTCCGCGTTTAGTCTTCAACTCAAAATTGTCTAAGTCAGTAACTGAGTTTAAAGTATCGTATTACGGCTCCGCGCAGACGGCATTCTTGGCCGGGGAAGCCCCGATATTTTTGCCACGTTGTATACGGCTGACGCAATTCAGAGCCCGGCTTATAGAATGGATATAGGCAGAAGTGAGATGCCCAAAAATGGAAATTTCCATGGATGATGAAATCGGGTGAATAACGGTCGTCAGAGCATCGCTTTGGGACAGTCCAGCTTACATCTTGAGACTGCACGTATGTGTTGGTGACGCTAAGAACAAAGAACTACCCCTATCTTTTATAGGGGCGCGTCGTGCCTTTTCGGGCTTGTGTCGAGTACGTTTTAACGTTAAATCAGCGGATTTAAGAGACGAACGCGTGTGAAGCATAGATATACAGGGTGGGCCGTTGTCGTCTGTCGTTTACCCTAGCCCTATTCTTCTGTGAAGGTTCTTCGTTCCACTATTCCCCGATCTAGTTGGTCGGCCGCCCCTGAGTATCGTTACAACCGTAGAGGTTACCGTCGTCGTAGAGAATCCCCTCGTTCGACAGTATGTTCAGTTTGCGTCGTAAAGTACCCAAGGCGAGGTCTCCTGTATTGCAGCTTCAGGACTAACAGTTGCTTGGCGCCTTCGCCGACGGATAAGGTACTGTAAAAATAGTGTTTAAGAAGTGTGTATTGCCGTGATGTGAGTATTTAGAACATTTAGCGAACATTGCGAGTCATTTTGTGCTGTGCTAGTTGCACTAGTATCGTTTATTTCGAATTCACGAAGCCTTGAACTCAGGCACTGTGGTAGTCTGGCTGCGGAAACTGTTAAAAGCCACTTTGGCACTTAAGTAAGATCGTTTTTGGATCCAGGTGGCCAGAATTGTAGTGGACGTTCCGTCCTCGTGTAACTTGGCAATTTCACTGTAAACCTGTTGACTAACCCGATTTTATTACACGCTATTTGTCTGAATTTTCACGTGTGTGTAAATATTGCGTCAATAGATCACCTATTTTACTTGACGCCTTGCATTTTACTTGTGTATTTATTTAGATTGGCAGGAACTAAGATTCTTCTGTTGTGTATACTCCTTTGTACAGGGCTCCAAGCAGCTGAAAAAATAGACACCAAAATGGTAGGTGTGACCGTTGGTGCCGTTGAGCGCCTCCTGGGGTACAACACGACTTTACAGCTATTGGATTTCGGATTTTGGGCAGTCGTTAGTTAAAATTAGACGTACCATATTCAAAGGTCGTGGCGTCCGTCGATTTGTCTTTGAACTTATACCATCAATCACCCCTTTCGTGGTATCTCGCCCTGAACTGTACCCTAACGTTTGAACCCCCTCCCAATTGAGTTTTCTGGCCGGAGCTATTAGGGCTGAACGGGACACGCAGGGGCGAGCACTACTACTAACGTTTATTAGGGGTCTTAATGAGCTTTTAAACTGTAGCAGCCCTTAAGTGGCGCCCAACGTAGGGTCTTGTTTTTTATTTTATGCAGGTATCGTAACCTAATGTATGATTTTGTGCTTTTGTGAAAACGACAATAAGACTGTTTTTATTTGTTTTTTTATATTTTTTTCTTGCCACTTTGTTTCTTTTAGGGCCGGTTCTACAATGCAAGTATATACCTAGAATTAGCTATCCGAGGTATAATTTCCACAGTTTCCTTTGTTACAGCAATCATTTCTAGGGTATTTATTCCCCGGATAACTTTATCCTTGGTTTGTAGAATCGGCCCTTAGTGTATTTTCTTATCCCTTGTGGGCTATCGTGCTTTTTTTCTTGTTTTCTATTTGTTTTTTATTGTTCTTTGTTGACTTCTAGTTGATTTTTAGTGTGTTCATATGTTTTCTATTTGTCTTTTTTTGTTTTTTCTTTGTTTTCATTTGTTTTCTTTTGTTTTCCCTTGACTGCAGATTTTCACTTGGTGTTTTCTTATCTTTTCTTGTTTCTCTTTGATCTTTTTCGTTTGCGGCTGTTTTGCTTTTTTGTGTTGAGAGTTTCATTGACTAAACACTGTTCATTGCACCCTTAAGTACTGAAGTCTTTTTTCCTTCTGCCAAATCATTAAAATTGTTTTGAAAATGCATGTTGAATGTTTACTTCTAGTGGAAGCGGAGTATGAGTTGCGAATTAGAGGTCATGACGCCACCGGCACGGTGACTCTTTTGCGTTCTCGGTTGCGCGACGTTTTGAAGGATGAGGGACGCATGGAAAAAGTAACGAGACCGGCGTACCCTTATACGTTTGCGAAAGATGTTGCGGCAATAACACTAATGACCGAGGAAGTAGAGATAAAAATTCAAGCTTAATTAACGGAACCGAGTAAAGCACTGGCTGCTGCTATTGAAACAAAATTTTTTCGACGACTGACATCGAAAGTAAATTTTTCTCACTGTCATTTGACAACAGAAAGTTGACATTTGCCGCTGAGCGTGCGTTTTCATCACTTTGCCGCTCGCCGAGCGTTTTGGGTTTCCGCGTGAACAAAATAGGTAGCCACGTCCGAATGTTTCCTTGACAATGCCCGTCATTTGTCGAAATAATCGCGTCACATGTCTAATAGACTGCGCGAGTAATGTTAACTTGATTGTCAATTAATATTTGCAATAAAATGAAATATGATATTTTCCATTAATAATATGCTCAGTCGTCGAAAAAATAGTATGTATATTTCGAGCTAAAAGTGCCCTTGCCGCTTTTGCATGATTGCTCGTTTCGGCTTTGCCTCAACCAGCAATATTCATGCGCAAGCGGCAAGAATGCACTTTCAGCTCTTAACATACAATATACTATTGTCATGGGTTGGGGCTACTCAATAATTGTCCGGCAGTAACGGAGGAGGAAAAATCTAAAAAGGATACATTATTCACTGCGTTGTCTCTTACACGTTCCGTGTATGAGGTCAAACAAATTAAACTCGTTTCAGCAGCGGCTGCGGTTGAAATAGACCCGGCACCTTCAAGTTCTGGTATTACAACCACCAGTAGTGCTACGTCAGCAACCTCTTCGCCCACTACTGCCTTAACAATAACTAAGCCACTAACTATGGTAGCGACAACCCCGAGTAAAGCCTCGTTAACGTCACAAACAATTTCATATAAAGCTACTCCTGTTTCGCGATGGAATTTTTCAATTTTCAGGCGATCAAAAAGGATTATCGGTGAATGCTTTCATCGAACGTGCTAATAAATTACGTTTGGCTAGAAACCTTACTGAGGATGAATTGTTTACGCAAGTGATTGATTTATTTTCGGGTAACGCGTTACTGTGGCATCGAGCCAATATAACAATACCTACCGATTGGCATGCTTTAGTGCGAATTTTGAGATTAGAATTTCAACCAGCTGATTACGATGAGCGATTATTAGACGAAATTAGGCGTCGTACTCAAGGTCCTTCGGAGACCATGGGATTTTATATTGCCGTGTTGCGTACCATGTTTTCGCGTTTAACGGAAAGCGTATCGGAAGAGAGACAGTTGCGAATTATGTTGCGTAACGTTTCGCCGTTGTATCAAAGTCAACTAGTATTAACGGATATTCGATCCATTGATGAATTATTACAGTACGGTCGAAAAATTGAGGAGCGTCGTTATGCGATTGAAACCTACGTACCGCCAACTCGAAAGATTGATCTTAAAACCGATTTAGCGTACGTGGAGGCAGCCCCTGTTGCCGAAGCAGCTGAGCACGTCGCCACTATTAAAGCACTTAGCGCTTCCACAAGTGAAAATAATACTCGCAATCCAACACCGAGACCAACTCTTAAGTGTTGGAATTGTAATGAGTCAGGCTACAGGGCCAGTGTATGCCCGCATCCCCGCGGAAAGAAATATTGTTACCGATGTGGTAAACCGGAAGTAACTGTCAATACGTGCCCGCGTTGCAAATCAGGATCTAAAAGGCAGGGAAACGGTCCCGCGAGACTATGAACGGTCGAGCAACGTCGACGCGTGTTTTTACTAACTCGACTAAATTCATAAAGCAGGCCATTGACAAACGTGAGACCCAATTCATCAAGAATAAAGTCATTTTGGATTATGTGTTGGAGAGGTCTTTAGATGATCAACGATCTTATGTAAAGGTTGACATCATGGGCTTCGAAATGTTGGCTTTGCTAGATTTAGGTGCTAACCGCACAATTTTAAGAAACAACTGTTGGGAAGTGTTGCAAACCGTTGGGTTACGTCTAAATAGGAAGTTGCGACCCGTGTGTTCAGTAGCGAACGGACAGACTGTAGAAAGTTTGGGAACTGTCCACTTGCCAATCCAACTAAATAATAAAATTATAACTATCGACGTTCTAATTGTCTCCGATGTACCGCATACTCTGATCTTAGGGATAGATTTCTGGAAATCCGTGGGTATCGTACCCGACGTGTCCCGCGGAGAATGAAAATTTTCGAAACCAAGTTTAGCTACTATTAGTACGCCTACCTGGACTTTCCACTCAAATTTAGATTTGAGTAAAGACTAACAAATACAATCAGACACTCTGATTAGTCAGCCCTTTTCGAACACCAAGACGGAACTTGGGTGTGCTAAATACGTACAACACAAAATTACGACTACGGCAGCACCAACAAAGCACCGGTACTATCCAGTTTCTCCCGCCATGCAAGGGCATATCGATAACAAATTAGACAAAATGCTTAAAGCAGGTGTTGCGGAGCGATCTCGAACGGCTTGGTCAAGTCCCATTTTGCTGGCAAAGAAAAAGGATGGTTCCTATCGATTTTGTGTTGACTTTCAGAAACTTAACAGTGTCACTGACATTGATGCGTATCCATTACCCTATGTTGCGTCTACGTAACGCACGTTTTATAACATCTTTGGATATTAAGTCTGCCTATTGGCAAATCAAAATAAGTGATGAGTTAAAGGAACTGACAGCTTTTACGGTGCCTGGACGTGGTTTGTTTCAGTTTACACGAATGTCGTTCGGCTTGCATAATGCGGCGGCAACTTGGCAACGGTTTGTCGACCATATCTTAGGACCCGAATTCGAACCATATATTTTCGTATACCTTGACGATGTGGTCATTTGTACCCCGTCTTTTGAAAAGCATCTAGAGATCCTTAATAATGTTTTGCAGCGTCTGCAGGAAGCAGGCTTAACGTTGGGGCACAAGTGTCATTTTTGTCAACCCGAATTGCGATACTTGGGATATGTCGTTAACGCTCAAGGACTTTTGGTCGATCCCGACAAAATATCCGCGATTCTGAATTTTCCCCATCCTAAAAGCGTTTCTGAGATTCGACGAGTAGTCGGTATGACTTTTTGGTACCGGCGTTTAATTCTAAATTTTTCGTCCATTATTGCACCCCTAACGTCTTTGCTGAAAAACTACTAGAAATTCGAGTGGACCGAGTCGTGTAAACTTGCGTTCGCTACCATCAAAAATTGTTTGGTGTCAGCACCTATTCTGACAGCCTTCCGTTCACTGTTCAAACGGATGCTTCTAATATTGGCATTGGAGCCGTTTTGACTCAAACTCGATGGCCAGGAGCATGGATCCACTATTTTATACTGTAACAACTTATTGCTGGCAACGAAGGTAATAGCCACTACTGTTGTATTGCGAATTTCTATAGATTAGTGTTTAAACAAATACCGCGTAGGGACTGTGCGCAACGTTTTTGCGATGGCTAACTACATTATTTTCGCACCGCTGAAGGGTTGCAGAAATATCTACGGTTTGACTGTAATCATGTGTATACAAAATTGCCTACGATGGAATTGAAAACGGATAAGTGGGGAGAGGAGAGGCCCAAGAACATTCTTGCATTTGAAAATTACTATAAGTAGTTAAAGATGCCGTTTGTCGTTTATGCTGATTTCGAAACAATTTTAGCAACGATTGAGGAGGAGAACCAACAACCCGATGGCCAAAGACCTTATACGGTTAAAACGTGTGAGAACAAATCGTATTCTTTCGCGTATTATTTAAAATGTTCTTTCGTCGATAGTTTGTCCAAATTCGAAATTTATCGGGGTGAGAATTCTGTGCACGTGTTTGTTGAGCGTCTTGATGCAGACGTTCAACAGTTGTATTACAAGTGTTGGAAGCATGTTGCACCCCTTAAGGCTATGGTTTCCACAGAAATTCGAGATTTTAACGATGCTGCTTCATGTTATCATATTTGCGATCGCCCTTTTAGAGAGCGGGACGTAAAAGTTCTGGTTACGACGGAACACTATCGAGACCTCCCCATTCCAACTGTAATCTAGATTACCAAGTTTCAGATTTCATTCCCGTGTTTTTCATAATTTAAGCTACGATTCGCACCTGTTTGTCAGTTAGTTCAATATAATGAGTATTTTTATGTCATTCCGGTAAATAAAAAAATAATACATTTCAATTGACAAGCGTCTTTAGGGTGATGAAATTGTTGCTGAGGGAAAGCAAAAAAACGTTTTTATACGAATAAGATTTTTGGATAGTTATCGGTTTTTAAATTCTTCTTTGGCATCGCTGGCTGGCACATTGTCGGATGAACAATGTGTTGAAATCCAAAATCAAAATACGGGCATGGTATCAAATTTGAGCTGAAGAAGCAGAAAGGTGTGTTTCCTTATTCATATATAAATTCATTTCAAAAATTAGACGAGCCGGCCTTAGCCACAATCGCCCAGTTTTATGACCGTTTAAACAAGCGCGCTGTTATGGTCTGGCAAGTTTTCGAATGTCAAACGTTGGGCGACTATTCCGATGTATACCTGAAATGTGACGTGTTCATATTGGCAGACGTTTTCGAAAATTTTCAAAATTTTTGTTTGCAGCAGTACAATTTAGACCCAGTGCAGTACTACACGGCCCCCGAATTAAGTTGGGACACCATTTTGAAATTTACTGGGGTTAGGTTGGAGTTACTGACTGATATGGATGTTTCACTTTTTTAAAAACGGTATTCGAGGGGGAGTCAGTACTTATGTCGGTAGAAAGGCTATTGCCAACAACAAATTTGCCGGTAATTACGATCCTTCCAAACCCACTTCTTTTATCATGTAACTGAATGCGACGAATTTGTACGGTTATGCGATGCTACAGTTTCTACCGCAGTGTAATTTTGTTTGCATGACTGACGAGAAAATTGACAGTTTTAACGTTTTTCAAGTTTCGGAAGAATCTGACACGGGTTACGTGCTGGAAGTTGACTTGCAGTACCCGGAACATTAAACGACGCTCACAATGACTTACTCTTTTGTCCCGAGCTATTGGTTCCACCACGAAAAAAAATTAAAGTTGTAAAATTAATTACAAATTTAAATGACAAACACAGATACGTTATTCATTATAAAAATTTAAAGCAGTGCTTACAGGCTGGTTTGATTTTGGTTAGAACACGTAGAATACTTAAATTTACACAATCACCCTGGCTCAGATCCTACATAGACTTGAACAAGGATTTACAAAAACAGTCTCACAATAAATTCCACAGAAATTCCTTTAAGCTGGCTAACAACAGTGTATTTGGTAAAACTATGGAGAACGTGGATAAAAGGGTTCTTATAAAGTTAGTGAGCAATTCGGAGAAAATCGGTAACGGAATAGGGGCAGAAACGTTGATTACGAAACTTAACTTTAAGGATAGAATTCGATTTGGAGAAAATTTAATAGCTGTTGAAATGAACAAAACGCCGGTTTTGTACAACAAACCGAGTTATGTTGGTTTCTCTGTTTTGGATATTTCGAAAACGGTTATGTATGAATTTTGTTATGATTTTTTTGAAACGTCAATACGGCCCTAATTTGTTTCTCTTGTACACCAATACTGACTCTTTAATGTTGGAAATTGTTATTGAAAACTTTTACGCGGACATGAAACACCACCTTAATCGCTTTGATACATCAAATTACAAGAATGGTCTGCACGGAGTTCCGCGAACCGGGGCTGTTGTTGGCAAATTTAAGGGTGGGTACTCTGGGGTGGCTGTGTGTAGCTATTACGGGGTCGGTGCAAAAACATACTGTGTAAATGCTGTTGATAAAGTTGACTAGAAAGCGAAGGGGATTAAAAAGGCTGCTGTTCGGAATCACCTCACTACCGAAATTTATAAATATGTTGCTGAAAACAAAAGTGGGCTGTCGTTTGTGAAATGTATGTTTTTCCTTCGAGTTTGCACACTATGTACACCGAATTGATGAATAAGGTTGCGCTTTCTTCGCGAGATGATAAACGTTTCCTTATTCCTAATACTACTAAAACTTTGGCGTGGGGTCATCGAGATATACCTGCTTACCGGCTCGACTAATTACTGCATATTGCCTATAACATGATGTAGTCAACAGTATGTTTGCGGAACAGTATTGGTTATTACTTAAAGGCACAAGTCCTGCACAACGAAAGCTTTTCTTGCACTTTGTAGATTAGGCTTTGTATAAAGAATATTGTATAGTATAGGTAGTATAGTAAGAAGACCTGCTTGTGTGACTGACTGAATAATATATGCAATAATTAGTATTTTACATTTGCTATCAAACATGTCTGTATCTGTTTTGTCTGCTATTTATGCGCACTGATGTGAATTTTATGTAATTAGTGTTTTACATTGCTATTAAACATGTCTGCTTCTGTTTTGTCTACTATTTATGCGCACTGATGTGAATTTCACGTAATTACTATTTTTTAACTATATAATTTATTGCCAGATCAACAAATCTTGTTTGTTATACATAGCATAGATGATAAATATAATTAAATATACATACACATACATATACATATACATGTACAAGACGTGACATAAAGAGACTACTTAATTATCTCAGTGAAATATTACAATGGTACTTTCAGCCATCTTCATGGTCAGTTAAAACAATGTCCTGTGGTAGTTTTCGTTTCAGTCTTGTGTGGATGCTGGTTCGAAATAGTTAATAATAAACTGCACCGCTACACGCACTTGAGTTCATTATAAATTTTTTAGCACTTATTTTAATATATTCGTCAATGGATAGAATGCCCAACTCGTGATGCAACTGAGAGTTGCGGAAGTACCACGGAGCGTTGACAGCAGTCCGCAACACTTTATTCTGGAAACTTTGCAGTTTTAGTAGGTTAGTTTTTGATGTGTGACACCATATAGAAGATGCATATAAGAGCAAGGGTCGTAGCAAGCTTTTATATAATAACACAGCACATTCATTTTTTAAGGCAGATTTTCTATTTATCAAAAGATAAAGTTGTCTGAGCCTGTGATAGCTTTGGGTTATTTTTTTATTTATATGGAAATTCCAACTTAGCCGGGTGTCCAGATAGATGCCTAAATATTTGACTGCTGTGTCATTTGGTTTCCAAGGTACAATTTCATTACTAATATGGATACAGGTTGGATTGTGGAACCTACGGAGCGTGAATATCTTGGCTTGACATTTTTCGGAGTTTATATGACTATTCAACACTATAACATATAAGCCAATCACATTGCAGACATTTGCTTTTTTCAACCAATAACAGCAGTATATCACTGAATATTGGGCACCATGCAAAATATTCACAAAACAATGTACGTACTCAAAAAATAAATAGCCTTGTTGCAAAGTATCGCTTAGTAACGATGTTCTGTCCTTAAGTGATATCACTAGGTTACGTAATACTAAACCCCAGCAAACTGTGTGGCTTGTTTTTAAAATTTTAAAATACTGTGTTTTGGAAGTATTCCGCTGAATTTAATTGAGAATGAATAATTATATTAATTGTTGGATTATTTTTCAATAAAGTTAATCGTTATGTATTAATATTGTTAGATAGTCGTCCCAAATACCACTCGAAGTGGATATATTTTTAAAAAATATTTTGCCATAGAAATTATTGCAAATTTCACTCAACAAAATCACATTGAAATGTCACTCGCCTTCGGCTCGTGACATTTTTGATGTGATTTTGTATCGTGAAATTTAAACGCAATAATTTACATGGACACGACAAAATATTTGTCAAAAATATATCCACTGCTTGTGGTATTACCCTTGAATATTCCATTGCTGGAACCATCGAGAAAGCTGGTTTATTGCTTTTTGTAATGCTAGTACTGCATTATCCAGCGTTGCTGCCTGGGAAAATATGGCCGTATCATCGGCAAATGTGGCTAATGTGGCATTAATGTCTGGTAAATTGGATGTATATATACAGAAAAGGATTGGTCCCAAGATGCTGCCTTGTGGGACACCGGCTTTGATATTTTTGAGTTCTGAAAGTGCTGTGTTAACTCGAACAGAAAATGTTCGATTTTCTAGGAACGAGAATATTATTGATTTGAGATAAAGAGGTACATCTATATCCAGGATTTTCTTTTTTAGACCTTCAAGCCACACTCTGTCGAAGACCTGTGCGACATCTAGAAATATGGTTGCGGTGTATTGCTTGTTTTCGAAACCGCATTCGATGAGTTCACTTATCCTTTGAAGTTGATGATGTGTCGAATGGCCTTTTCTGAATCCAAATTGGTATGTTGGTAGTATGTTCTGGTTTTCCGTAATATCGGTTAATCTCTTATGAATAACTTTTTCTAGCACTTTGGATAGAGTAGTCAGCAAACTTATTGGTCTGTAGTTGTTTAATTTTGTTTTATTTTTGCTTGGTTTTGCAAACATTAGAATATGGGCATGTTTCCATGACTGTGGAAAGTACCCTATTCCCAAACATGCGTTATAGGTTGTGCTTAAGTAAGCTAGAGATTTTTTGGATAGATGTTTAAGAATTGTGTTTGTGATAAGATCGTGGCCTGGAGACTTTTTCGTTGAAAATGCGTCTATAGTGTCTTTAAGTTCTCTGGGCGAGGTTGGTTTAATTCTGTCCGGGCTCGGTGTATTTGTTTCAATGTGATCTATCACATGTTTGAAGTGTGTAGGTGTGCTGGTGATGATGGGAGTAAAGGTCTTTTCTAAGTGATCGGCAAATGCTGTAGCTTTTTCTTCATCTGAGCTGTAATTCTCGCTACCAGATTCTGATGAAAGTGTGGGTAGTTCTTCCTTGTGATTTAAAATCTTTTTGGTGGTTCTCCACAGGCCTCTGTCTCCTGGACTAAAGTTGGCTATGTGTTGTTTGTAACTGTTGATTCTCAGGTTGTCGAGTTCTCTTTTAATTCGGTGTGTAAGGTTATTTAGTCGGTTTTTGATTAATGCGTTTCTTGTCCTTTGCCATTCTCGTCGAAGTTGGCTTTTTTCTTTGATTAGATTAATTATATGTCTCGGAGGGTAGTTGTAATCGGCTGCAAAGATCTTGTTAGTTGGCTTGCAGGCTTGTTTAATACTGACTTCAATTGTAGTAGTGAGTTGGTCGATCGCTGCATCAATGTCCGGTATAGTCTTAAGGTTTGTAGGGCAGGTTAATATACTGTCGAATGAGCCTTCAAAGTGATTCCAGTCCATCTTGCCGTTTATAAGTTTTGGCGTTGGTTGTTTTATTGATAATTTATTGGTGAAAGACACTAGCACTGGTAGATGGTCTGAATTAAGTTCGGTTATAACCCTCTGATAAACTGGCCTGTTGAAATTTTTCTGCAAAATAATGTCAAGTGTGTCAGGTTGATGGTCTATTCGATAGGGATAATATGTATATTCATCTGGTGCCAGGATTTGGAATGAATTTGTTATCGAGAAATTTTCTAGTTTAATACCCCCAGGGTTTGAAGTTCTACAGCCCCACAGGGTGTGTTTGGAATTTATGTCACCGATAACCAGTAGCGGTTCCGTCGTGTCAAATATCTTTGTAATATCTTGTGCTACTAGCTTTTTATTTGGCTGCCTATATGCACTTGCAATTGTTACACTGCTGTTGTCATCGAGTTTAACTTTGATTGATGTTATTTCAATGCTCAAATTGGGGATTTCAGGAAGTCGTGTGTGTACAAATCTCCTCTTAATAAGGATTGCTACTCCCCCTGATGCAATTTCGGAGTTACGGTCTTTACGGTAAACGTATTAGCCAGGAATTTTAAAGTTAATTGTTTCATCCAGATGTGTCTCGGTGATACATGCTACATCGACATCATATCTCGCTAGAAAAGCAATGACTAAGAAGCGTTGATTCTTTATTCCATTAGCATTCCAGTGTAGAATCGTTAGGCATTGTATTGCTTTCTTCCGTTTATGGTCCATTGATAAGCAAAGGTAAGAGGGTTGTTGTGATGAAGGATTTAATTTGGTTGATATAAGGTTTGATTAAATCTAGAAGAAGTTGTGTGAGATTGTTGGACAGCATAGGTTCATTAGGTGAGGTTGACCCATTCCCGCTTTGATTAATACAGCTTTTAAGTATGTCTGCAAAGGTCTGTGCTCTGTTCACTTGTGAATTTCTAATATTGTTGACTTTTGGGGTGGTGGCCTGGGTTTTCGCTCGTTGCTGTAATAGTTTAATATGATGAGGACAGCCACGATAATTTGCACTATGTTCTCCTCCGCAATTTGCGCATTTTGGTGAGTCGGTGTTTTTTTTACATACGGTATGTAGGTGGTCACCTGCGCATTTGACTCAAGCGGGTTTTTGCTTACAATAATTGTTTGTATGGCCATACTGCTGGCATCGGTCGCATTAGGGTATGTTTTTAGATTTCCTTCTTATCTCAACAGTTACTATGGAATGGTTTAATGATTTTAGTGAGAATATACGGTTTGATTGTTCATTCTTTGTCAGTTGCACTGCGCAAACTGGCAGAGGCTTTCTTTCTTTTGTATACAGGGTGCCCGAATTTCGTAGGGACAACATGGGTAACTTTTGTGTTTGAAGAGATAGAGAGATGGTTAAACTAGCAAAAAGGTGCAGGTTTGAGAGCTCATTAAGAATCCATCTTCAAATTTTACTTGTCATGGCCCACTTGTCTAAAATTTAAAAAAATGCAAAATTTCCTAATTTCTTTTATAAGCCGTAACTTTTTTGTTACTGAAGATATTGAGATGCAATTTGAACTAATTTGCATGGTAATTTAAATAAATTTATTGGCACTTAATAAAACCAATTTTATTTGCTCAAATTTTTAGTAATATAACCTAACCTCAAAATTTTAAATTGGTACTGTGCAATTTTTTTGGCCCTTTTAAGATAGGATTTTTGTCTGAATGCAATGATGTATTACATAATATGGAAACTTTTTCAAAATTTTGAAAAACTGAGCTTATTCTTTTTACAGGCAGAAATTACTAGTGCCATGATCACAATAATTTTGTTTTTTATTTATTACGTTATCTGTGAAATTATGTTTCGAAACAAAAAGCACGCTTATCATCATACGTGCCTTTCAGTAGTGTCAGTGTGTTCCATATGTTTGACGTGTAAGTTCTACGTTCTTGTAGCACCTGATATACGCACAAAATATATCATATTTTCAAAATTTTCCATTATAAGTTGAAGTAATAACACTCACACTACTGACAGGCACGTATGATGATAAGCCTGCTTTTTGTTTCGAAACATAATTTCACAGATAACGTGATAAACAAAAAACAAAGTTATTGTGATCATGGCACTAGTGATTTCTGCCAGTAAAAAGAATAAGCTCAGTTTTTCAAAATTTTGAAAAAGTTTCCATATCATCTAATACATCATTGCATTCAGACAAGAATCCTCTCTTAAAAGGGCCAATAAAATTGCACGGTACCAATTTAAAATTTTGAGGTTAGGTTAGATTACTAAAAATTTGCACAATGAAATTGGTTTTATTAAGTGCCAATAAATGTATTTAAATTACCATGCAAATTAGTTCAAATCGCATCTCAATATCTCAAGTAACATAAAAGTTACGACATATAAGAGAAATTAGGAGATTTTGCATTTTTTAAATTTTAGACAAGTGGGCCATGACAAGTAAAATTTGAAGATGGATTCTTAATGAGCTCTCAAACCTGCACCTTTCTGCTAATTTAACCATCTCTCTATCTCTTCAAATACAAAAGTTACCCATGTTGTCCCTACGAAATCCGGACACCGTGTATAAACGTGTTACTTTTGTAACTGGTACATTTCTTGCTAGTTCGTCTTTTATTTCCTGGTCTGTTAGGGAAAGCGGCACATTTTTAATTACTACGGATAAAGGTTTGTCATTTGGATTTTGGTATGTATGAAATTCAATTTTATTTTCCGTGAAAAACTTAGTTAACACGCGAAAGTCGTCGTCTTTTGTTAAATTGATGCGCATAGTGGATGCATTATAATTTGTGGTAAATGTTCCTTTTGTAATAGTTTGTATGTCGGCTATCAGTGCATTGTGATTAACTGCATTATGCAGGTAAATGGGTGGAATTGTTATTTTTGGAGTTGCAGATTCTGTTTCTTGCGGCTCGTTGGGAGATTGTGTATCTACCACAGCGGTTTCCAGGTGTGGCGGTAGATAGTATTTATTGCTGGTTAAGAGATCTTGAGCGGACCATGCGTATCGCTTTTGAACTTCATTAATTGGTGGAGATAGACTTTCTGATTTGCGCTTATTAGGGGCTTGATGATCCATTTTGGTTTCATGGGTATTTATTGTTGGAGGCAATTAATAGAAATAGTTATAATTGGACTCACTGCGTTTGGTATTAATGTCGTTTGTGTCAAGGATACCGCACTGTTATCGGCGGGATGCGGGACATCCGCTCCGATCCACTGCTCGTACTGGACTCTGTAATTAGTATTTTACATTGCTATCAAACATGTCTGTTTCTGTTTTGTCTGCTATTATTTATGCGCACTGTGTTATATGACCATGCAGTAACGGTAATAATTACAAGTAAGAAAAATGACGATTTTTATTTAAAACGTATTACGCAATCACATAAACCTATACAATATCGGTTTTGGAGATCCAGGAATTGTGACGATTATCAAATCCCAACCACTTGACGTAAATCTGGTTTCCTTTCTTCTTTAACACTTTTTCTATGAGATATACGTCTGAGTGTTTGGTTTTCTGTAGTTCGTGTTCGTAAAATCCACCTTTGATATCCTGCCCTTCTTGATTCGTGAGTCTGTAGGTGGTCGGGTTTGTAAGTCGCACTGTGGTTATTTTAAATATTTCGTTACTTCAACTGGGTGTGTACCCCTTGCTAAACGTTGAGCGATACTTGCTGATGCGTACGGAGTCCCCTTTCTGAAACTTTTGAGGTTTAGGGTCTACGATTTTTGTGTGACTATAAGCTGTGTGTAAAAGCCGTTTTTAATTCTTAAGATTTACGTATGCCGGCTTCATTCCTATTGTGCAATGCTTGGTGGTGTTATATTTTGCAACTAGTTTGGATAAGATGTCTAACCATTTGTAGTACCCTTGCAAACTAAATTGCTACCACATCATGTTCTTCAGGGTGCGGTTGCATCTTTCCAAAATACTGATTTTCATGCTTGAATATGTGCTGTAGTTATTGATATTGTACTGACGCATCAATGCCCGAAAATCGGTGTTATAAAATTCTTTCCCAAATCGGTTTGTAAGTTTTTAGGAGGGACCTTCTTACCCAGAAGGATTTTTCGCATAGCGGCTGTTACGTCTTTACCCGTTTTGCGTTTTACCGAGAGAACCCACAAGTATTTTTAAAAAGCGTTGGTAACAACTAATACATAACGATAACCTTTGTTACTTTTCGCATATGGTTGCATCTCCACCAAATCCGCTTAGTAACTCATGCAATCCTTTGGCGATGACCTGTCGCCTCTTGAAATTTTTTCGAGCTGGTTTGTGAAGTTCTGCGACTAGATCTTCCTTAGGACTTATTATCGAATGCCGCTTAGTCGACTGCTATGGAACATTTAAGCAGCAGCTGTACGTATAGCTTGGGGTTAGGGGCTTTGAAGCGAAGCGTATCTCTGCGATTCAAAGTCATACCGACCATCTTAGTCCGCAGAACTCCGTTGATGTATGATTTCACCGAAGACCCGCTGACTTGAACATCTATGATCTGGCCGGTAGCTAACGGAAAGATGTACTCCTTATTTCCGAAGACTTTTGAATATCCGTCATCGTCATGCCCACGCCCCAGAAGTAGGAGCGGCGTTTTTATTTGTAGTTTCTTTATATTTTGAACTTTCATAAAGATATGTTTGGGATGAGGAGCATAGCGTGTGCTATGGTAGTGGCGTCCAAATTTGTCTATGGGCATTTCTCTGTCGTTGTCATCTGATACGTTGTGATCGTATCTCAATAGGTACTTTACTCTTGTACTCGCCTTAGTGAATTATTTTTGCATCTCGTAGAACTTGGGTGATGCTTACAATTTCGTTGGAATGACCGGTGTGTCCTGCTGCCTGAGAGGAATAGTATATTAAAGTATGATTGGATAACAAGGTCTTTAAAACACGCGCGAGTTTTCGAGCACGACGGCGTAGCCGGAGTGCTCGAAATAGAGCAAGTGTATTAAAGACCAGTTATCCACCAATACTTTACGCTATTTTTTATTATACCTCCAATACTGGAAATAAATTACGCACTAAAAACTTTGACATAATTTTGTCGTGATAAATCGAGAGGATATATTAATATTGCTACTATAGTTACGAGAACTATTTAAGTTTTTGTCGCGTCCACGTCCGTTGTTGTATTCAGTCGTTTCCTTGACAAGCTTTAAAGCTCGGCGAGCTTTAATCGTCTGTTTTCGCACGCTCAGGCCTGCTTTAAACGGCAATTCTGATGCAGGTATAATAAAATATAATATACGCAGGCGATCCACTAATAGATTTGGATCCTTCGAAGGAACAAATTCCACTTTTTTATTGGTTACTGTTAATAATCCCTTACCGGTACGCTGAACCGTCGATGCGGTTCTAGTAGGCTGTCTAATGCCAGAGGATGTAGCGAGGGGGCGTACTACTTTCATATACTTCGCACTGGCGTTGCCGCTTATTCTTTGGTTGGGATCTCGTAGTTTGCACGATTTGCAGAGGACCGGTTTACTATGTCTTTGTAAGTTTTGACGTCTGCTTCTGTATAAGAAACTGGTTTCTTTTTGAACATTAATTCGTAAAAGCCAGGAGTGCCTTTGTATAGTAGTTTATTGCCGTGATCTGTAATAACCATGTCCTGGCTCTCAAACTTAAACTGTTTATTTCCAATTAAAAACTGATCCTTGTCTATGTCCCATCGCACTCCGTAGTGGAGATCGTATTTGATCTCTGTGTCTTATATCATTTATTCTATATACAGGGCGGGTCACGAAACTTGTACCCCCTGACGAATTTTGAGCGCAACGAAAATTACAGATGTCATTGCAATTTAGACTGTTGCTTTTATTATGATGCAAAAACAGATCACAGTAATATCATTAACGCTGACACATGACAACTGTCACAGAATTAATTCGATAATGAAATATCTTTATTTTAATGTATGTAAAAAACACTTACTAACCAAATACGAAATAGTATATCATTATACAAGTTTCATAAGAAGACTCATTGTAGCACGCGTGAGTTTGGGGCACGACGAGCGCAGCGAGGAATGCTCCAATGGAACAAGCGGTACAGTGCCCCTTATTAAACGAGTATAATATACTATTTTATATACTTTGGGTTGCTGATTTTATAGAAATTCTAAATTTCGGATACTAAAAATTAGAGTGCTTTATTAACCAGGCAAGCTTATCCCACTAGATTTTGTGTCACAGGGATTTTAGCGCCAAGCCGTTGGCTGCGCTGACCGGTAACCGTGCGTTCTGTCGTCTGTCAACCAAGCAAGACTAGAAACCGTTGGAGTACGTACTGCTCGATCCAGACGAACAATGCATGCTGATTTAAATCTTGGTGCATTCCATTACGATGCTAATTATAATTACAGTCTTCATCCAGGTGTGGTTATTTAAATCTATACAGTGTGTAGGTGTTATTATGTGCTGTCAACTGTGTCTGTCAGTTCTATTGAGTTCTGTCACTCGTCACTGTTATTTGAACTAAGGTACTATTAAAGTTCTCTAATTTGAACCACGTGCGTGTTAGTTAACAGTGTTTTCGTTTCGATTTTTCTGCTTTCTTTTTATTTGTTTAAAAACCAATCTTTTTCAAGACCGATTAAATTAAATGACATGAACGTTGTTTTTCCGACTCACCGTATGCTCTTTGGAAAGCAACTAGAATTTGAATTTGCCGCCACTTTCAGTAACTCAAAATGGCGGATAAGCTTGCTCGTATAAATATAGTACCTTACTAAAAATATTACATTGCAATCTAGGGATTTTTGAGCGACTGAATGAATGATGGCGACATTGTTAAGTGAAATTTGTCAGAAGCCATCTATTTGACACAGTATCAATTTCGCTGTTCTGACATTTGAATTGGTTTAAATTTGATGCAAGCTTTTTGGTTCGTGTGCTGTTCAAATAGTGCCCTACCTTGAAAAATAATTGTGTTTAATTAATTCGTTTAAAAGTTCTTTCAGTCCAAGTTATTTTTGATTAGTATAAATTTAATAAATACAGTTCAGACATTGTCGTTATGTATTCGACATCTGACGTTTGTCGTGTTATGAGCAACGGTAGTCCGACGTTTCCCGGAATAAGGTATGGGTAGAACCTTAACTCGCCCATGATCTATGGTGAGATATAGACCTTACAAAGTGAAAACAAATATCACCAATATTACAAAACAAATAGTTACCAAAAACAGTGTTATTATGGACTCCATTGTAGCACTGTCTTCGGTGTAACAACCATATTGTGACATCAAAGTAGATAACATAATAAATTATGAATTCATTAAGTGTTCGAAATTATCTTCATTAATTTGTAAACATGTTCTTATTCATTTGACAATAGATCTAACACGAGCCAAAATAGCTGGTGTAATGGATGCACACACATCTACTATTCTGTTTGCTAATTCTTCTTCGTTTTCAAACGCCGTTTAGTAGAACTTTTCCTTAACAGTACCCCACAGAAAACAATCTATTAGGGTGATATCGGGACTTCGTGAAGGCCAAGAATCCAATTGTCTTTATAAACGTGATTCAAATAATTCCTTATTATTTGGTGGTAATGCGCATCATTTTGGAACCAAATAATTTTTGTTATCTACCGTTTAGTGGAACGTCTTCTAGTAATCCAGGGAGTATATCCTGAAAAAGCGGTAAATGTCGTTCACTATTTTCTTTGATCACGCAATAACCACACCAAATCACAGAAAATCCTCTGTGAAAATGTGTTACATGTATCCAATAAAGATTTTCTTGGGAATAGTAATGACTGTTGTGTCTGTGTGCACCACCGTTGTTTGAAAATGTCGCTTCGTCACTGAACATAACATAATTTCAAAAGCTTGGTCGTACGTTAATTTGGTTTTGAGGAAGTTCGCAAAACTGTATACTTTGTAAAAATTTGTTGTCATGTAAGGTTTGAACCAAAGTCAGATGATAAGAATGGAACGAATTTGCTGTCAATATTCTTCTTATAGAAGCTCTGCTAATCTAGAAGTTCGTACCCAAGGTTCGCTGACTAAAATCGGGATTTTCGCCTACCTCTGGTAAAACTGCAATTTCAACTCCGTTAGTAACAGATCTTGCTCTTGGCGTAGTAGGTTTGATAAAACTCCTATAATCATTCAACGAAAAATCCAGACGTTTAGTCATATTTTCAGACGGTGATATGCGGTTAGGATAACGCTGACTGTGCTTCGTCAAATATTATTATCATATCTGCTTTTTCCTTATTTGTGAACATGATTTTACATTAGCGATAACTAATTACGAAAACACTAACTTGTCAAAATAACATTCACCGCAATTTGTAATTTCTTTGACATTACCTACGCTGATCTGTTTTTGCTTTATACGAAATATATCCATGTAGAATGTAATGACATTTGTCACTTGGGTTGCAGTAAAAATTAGTCAGGGGCGACAAATTTCGTGGCCCGGCCTGTACGTTCGCGGTGAGCCTTGAAACTGTTACAGGTATTCTCCTAGAACTTCCGGTTCCATCATTTGTCGCACGGTTTTCCTGTCCTCTGCTAACGAACTTTCAATTTCCGCCTCCTCTTGGGCTTCCAAATGTTGCTCCTCATCTGGTAGACTCTTATACAATACTTTTCTGTTTAGAACTCCAGGTGTGGATGTTGCTACCGTCGAAGTAGACGGTCCTGCAATAGGAATATCTGCAGTTGACGCTCGTACGGGGGTATTGCCATTTCTCGGACGGGGTAGGGCAGACGGTGTGGACACTCGCCGTTTGATGGTTCTCACCAGAGGTCCTACCACACCTTCTTGCTCTATTGTTTGACTACCTTCTTGCTTGATGGTTGTTAGCAATTCCGTGAGTGGTTGGAAAATTGGCTTAAATTGTTCAGCATCTGCTTTCAAAATTTCATATTTTCGCCTGACAGCTTTTCTCGCTTTAATAAGGTCGCTTACTAATTGTTTGTCCATGTTGCTATTACGCTTGTTGTTCGGAGACTAATAATTCTACATCATTGGTTTATGTCTATATAGTAAAATAACTGACGAACTCTCTTCTATAACGACCCGCGTTGATTTCGCTTTCTTTGTCGAGAACCAAAAATCCATGATCATTATTCCAACAGTAAGAACATAACTTTCTAAATTTGTCGAACGACATGTCTGTGTTTACATGATCGTCGTAAATGTGTTTAAGATTCGTGTAATCTTGTCGGAATATGATTTTGATATTTGCATTATCTCGCACGAGTTGTTTTGGGATTGATAAGTAAGTCTGACAGAGGTAAAACATTCTATGTTTCGGTGACGTCCGAAAATAAAAAAATCTCTAATTATGCTTTGAGTATCGCACGCTACGTCGTCAAACACCATCACAGAATCTTCTTTCGCTTCATGTGGCTTGATAACACCACCTTCGCAGTATTCGAAGACTCCAATTGTTTCAGAGGCTCCAATAGTGTTCTCAAGGTAATTATATTTAGGTTGATCGAGAGGTTTAAAATATAAATAAACATTTTTGAACTGCAATCCATTGGGGTGCTTTAATAAACTGATCATCACATTCGTTTTTCCACAGCCGGATCGACCCACGATCAAACCGCTTTTACATCCACTACCCAGTAAAGCACTGTGCCTTCTGTACCCTTCTGACATGGAATTTACTGTATGATTTACTACAGGCAGCGAACATTTTTGTTTCATAGTTTTGACGTTTTCCACGTTTTTCGGACGGAGAGGAACTGGCTTTTAACCGCGTTGAGGAGAGTATATTGCAATGACTTCTGTGCACGAGATAATTAATGTAATTAAAATAAGTCACCACACAATATTTAGTTTTACTATTTGCTATGATCAAACTGACTGATTAACTTATTTTGTTGGGTACGCCAAATTGAGAATTATTCTTATGGTAGTTTGCCCTTTATTTAATCCATGCATCTGATACAATAACTTCGCTAGCTCATTTGAAAACAGAGACATGAAAAGAAAAACTCAAATTCTCGGGTCTGAGGTTCCTAAATTTGTAAGTTTAAAATTTTAACGGTACGCCACTGAAAAAGTGGACTGGGGATCTAAAAAGGAGCGTACTGCGCCGTCGCTATTCTGAAATGTCAAAATCTCGCACAAGAAGTTTAAGTTACCTGTCAGCTCGCGTGTAAACTGAATCATCAAGCAATTAAATGAACAGATTTTTTTACGGTAAGATTTTGAATAATTGCGCCTTCAAGTAGCGTCTTATGGTTCTATTGTTTTTCAGGCAAATCTATCATTGGCCCATTCTAAAGGGACGCTTAAAACTGCTTTTGTTTACTGGGACCTCCAACTGACGATTTATTGCGCAAATCCTGGGAAAACACCTCGCCCGGCACAGGAACTTTTATGATTTTCTTGTTCTCCAGGTCGTAATTAAGGTATGATGTGATTTTCATGCCAATCGCGTAGATAAAAATTTCATAATAAACTAACCTCACATCCGTAGGAGTCGCAACCCCTTTATGGTGATCTTGGCTGAAATCTGCGCCCCCGGACTGCTGTGCTGTGTTGGGACCTAGTGTGCGGCGCTGCGGGAACAATCTTGACACCCTAGGCCTTCCCACGGTGCTGCAAATTGGTTCTGCGGGAACTGGTCTCGTAGCCGTTTCTGCCGAAGTCGCCTCGGAACGAAAAATAACTCAAGTGCGTGGAAAATCTTGCCTCCAATTGTGCTTATACACTGCAATTCGCTGATCACGATGGTGCTATTTTTATTTAAATATTTTTATGCCTTCTATTAAAATTCTGTATTTAAAGTCTAAGCAAAAATCAGGCAACTTTCACCAATTTATTCAAAACAATTGCTCCCATGGTCGTTTTTGACAAAACACTGTCTACAAATTTAACTTCAGGAAGTTCAACCATGTACAATTACACAACTTATAAACTGAATTAATATATTTGGTAATTTAATAACAATTTCTTACATACTAAAATTATTGTCTTTTGAATTGTTCATTTCTCATCGTTTTAATGCGCCACCCACTTGATTTTATAACACTTAAATGCCCATTGTTTATCACTACACTGAATCGTTTTTTAATACACCAATATTGTTTCATTTCCTGCTATTTGAATTCCATCTAATTTCTTGCCACTGCAATCTCTTCAAATTCCCAAGTCTTGTATTTGCATCTAATAAATGACATGCCTGGCTTTTCTATGTTCTTTGCCTTATCTTTCTCGTCATTCTTATTCTTACCTTTATTCTAAAAATGTTCATTTCCTATTCATTCCCTAATAACTTTACTTTCTACGCTTCCTTTTTTAAGCTGTGTCTAACTTGAACTTTCTGTGCCAGTTCCTAATTAATTTAGATTCGGCTTCTATTTTGTCCAAATCTATTATATTATGCTTAAAATTATATTGCTAAACCCAATACACGGAACTTGAGTTTCCATATTTCTGTGCCTATTCAAATACAATCAATGTCATTGGCTATTTATACCAGTGTTATTATGATTTGGCAATTTATGTGAATTTTCTCAGATGACTGCATTATTACAACTCTGTGCTTTAGTGATTTAATTTGTTATTTGCTTGTACTGCAACCAGAGCTGATTTGAGGGCTAAATACCAGTGCAATATATCTACCCTTTGCGCTTCACACCGTCAGTCGCTCTTCGACGAAGCGTTTGTTTAAGATTAGTTGTACTAGGCGTAAAACTTGTAGTCGTCATCGAACCGTCAGACGGAAAGGTCGCGGTTTGTTATTGATAAGTTGCCCTTCGAATTATATATACCAGGTTATAAGTTTTGCGGATCTGGTACCCGCTTAAACAAGCGGCTTTCTCGAGGCGATAGAGGAAGGAATCTTCTGGACGAAGCCTGCAAGCAACACGACATCGCATACTCACAATCTAGCGATCTTTCGACACGTCACGCTGCGGATAAGGTTCTCGCGAAGAAAGCTTGGGAAGGTGTTAAAGCAAAATACTCCAACCTTGGGGAAAAAGCTGCAGCCGTTGCTGTTACGGGAATTATGAAAGGAAAAACCACATTCGGCATGGGAGTCTCCCGGAAACAGAAGCACAACCCACTGCTGGTACGGAAGTCTCACGGAAACGAAAACGTACACTACCTATTGTCGCTATTATGAAGGCGAAGAGGAAACGAGGAATGGGAGTCTTTCAGAAACGGAAATGTGCAAGGCGTAGTAGGTTTAAACGTTTTGGAAGTGGCATCCCCGTCCGGTTCGGAGGTGCTCTTTGTTCGAAATCACGAAGGAAACGTCGGCTCCGGTCTAGAGTAGTACCTGCTCTCAAGAGTGGAGGTATCTTGCCACTTATGACTATAATTGCTGCATTAGAAGCCTTGGGATCCCTCGGAGGTGGTGCTGCAGCAGTCGCTAAAGCAGCGGGAACTTCAAAGGCTGCTAAAAAGGATCTCCTGGAAAAGGAGCTACATAACTAAGCTATGAAATCCATTGCTCGTGAAAAAGGGTTATATCTACTACCGCAACAGTAAAAAAACTACCGTTGAAGCTGCCGCGCCGCGCGTTAACGAACATCTATTGCACAGTATGTTAAACGTCTAGAAATTCCCAACTTTAGGGGAATCTTTGTGCGGGACGCCCTGCCTGACAAGATTCGTAAACGAGAATGTGGTGTCACTAACTAGGACCTGACACGCATTGGACGGTCTACGTTAAAGCAGATCACTTTGTTCTGTATTTCGATAGCATAGGTGGTTTACAACCTCCACCAGAATTAATTAAATACCTTCGCAGCGGCGGTAGCAATAGCACGATTTTGTATAATTCTAATAGATGTAACGGCTCATGTCATACACATGCCGACATTTGCGTTTCAAATTTTACATAGCTTTGCAAACCGCTTTTGTCGTCAGTTTAAGTTCTGCGCTTTATCATGTCCAGTATATATTTTGTGTTCTAGACCATAAATCTATTTCGCGGTTAAGTGACAAAAAGGAATAACTTTGTTTACTGAGAATTAAACAAAAATGTCAACATTTGATAACAGTTTTTGAAAAATGTAATTAATACAAGCTGGATAAAACCGTTAATAATATTAGTTTAAGTTTCTGGTAGATATAAGATGTAACACATTATAATACCTCTTTTGATTTGGGACAGACTACAACAAATCATATCTATTCCATCATTATATTTTTTATGGTGAATTCCGCAAAGTGACCTTCTAATAAATTCCACTTCACTGCTACTTTCTGGTTGCAAATATTGCTGTTCTAGCACTGGACATTGGTCTACTGGTACGCAACTTCCATTTCTATTATCTGGAGTTATGCATGGCGAATCTCTTTCTGAAACAAAAACAATTCCTTAAAAGTACTTGATATGGCTTTGTGGAAAGAAGAAAAGTAAAATTACTCTTTGAATATATTTTTAAGTCAAAATAGTTAATTAAAGGCGAGTACGTTTATTTGTAAGTTTTGTGTATTTGCACTCTTCTGCATATTACGTTATAAAAAAATCTTTAGAAAGGCATTGGCAATAATTAACTTGATATTTGAGAAGTAAGAACTTGCGCTACCAATATGATAAAGCAAAAAATACTTACATAGTAAAATAGTAGTGGTGCCAATAGACCGCCGATTTGACAATGTAGATGTCAAGTAAATGAATATTATACACAAGCAGAGAGTGGAGAGTGCAGATAGAACAGAGAACGCATACAATGTGGCATTTGACATGTAAAGGTTACAATTAATAAATGTTTGTATCCGAATCATTACTAAATTAAAAATGTTGACAGAAGTTGCAATTTCCCAACATTTGTTAAAGCATTAAAAATGAATTTTGATTATTTTCAAGACTGGCATAAAATTTGCAAAATCTGAAAAATGTGCAATGGATTGAAATAAAAAAAAAGTTTTAAAATTGTTCACATCTGTATTATTATTGTTTATTATACTCCACGCGAAACGATACTACAAAGTTCTACTGCATAGGAGATCATTAATAAATAGTACCTACGTACTACAGCTTTGAACCTTTTCAGTATCTTGTACACTTTAAAATTAATTTGCAATTAGATAAAGATGTTGAATTCGATATTACATTCAAATTTCTTTATATAATTTTAGAAGATGTAGTGCTTATATGAGTGATTCTTATTATTACATTTATTAGCCGTTTTAAAAGAGTTCTGAGAATTACAAGTCATCCAATCGGCGGCTCCACATATTTTGTTCATAGTTTATTTTGTTTACTCATGAAACGTGCTTTAATAGCAAATATAAGAACTGGAGCAACGATGCTTTTATTAGGAGGAACGGGGCAGTATGAAAAAGGGATTAGATGTAAATAGACCCTTGGGTTGTTTAGTCGATATGTCTTTAGTTTTCTGATAATTGTTAAATAAATGTATTTTGAAAGAATTTGTTGTTTGGGGAGCTTTTACGTTGTCTAAACTAAGTAACTTTGCATTTTTCGTACATATACATATGAACATGTATTTATATTTTTAAAGTCCCATCAATTTTTTCCATTACAATTCCCCATTCAGTTTTAGTACAAACAACTGACATTAACATCCCAACCCTGCCAATGGCCACTACCATTCTGCGAACAAGTGCAGTGCGGCAATAACCTTAACCCACGTAATATTTTCATGTTAGAAAGAAATACAATCCGACACGCTATTTACTATTTACTTGCAAATTTACAATTTCACAAAGGGCCAATATAAACAAAATTGCACATCTTCCTTATTTAAAAATTAAGAAAATAAGGCAATCTCCCCTCACTACCGCATCACGAACTCTCTTAAAAAATACAAACGTCCAATTGAAAGTCACCAAACAACGAATTTCACACAAATATTATTTCTAAAGTTTTTCTGATAATTATAACGGTTTTCCCTATTTTGCAACCTACAAATCCACCTGGACTGAAAAATTCCCACATTCCATATTTTCTTAAAAAATACAATTGACCAGTCGAAAGTCTCCAAGCAGCGAATTTCAGACAAATACTAATTTTAAAGTTTTCTGATAATTATAACGTTTTCCCATTTTGCAACCCCTAAATCCACCTGGGCCGCAAAATTCTTAAAAACCCACAGATTCGTCCACATACTGCCAAAAACAAAATTCTACATTTTTGTCTTTCCGCCTGTTTATGCGAACATCAAATTTGCTACACGCTTTCTCCCCCTGTAACTTCGCCCCCGTGCATCGCAGACCCCAAAAGACAGCCAGTATAATGAGCGTTGGTTTATCCTCTTTCCAACAAGCCCTAAATCACATTTGAATCTCTCAAAAAGTATGCGATGTAACGGCATCGAACGCTTTTGTGTGCAGAAAATCGTTTTAACACCAGTATTTTCGCCCCTCGAATCTTACATTTTCACCTCTCCAGAAAGTTCGATTTTGATGAGATCTTCAAAATGACACCAACAACAATCACCTGCAATACGTACAACTTGCAAAAATTCGAGAAAACTGCGCATTTTCAAGCGTCACACAAATCGCTAAAAGAGCCCCATATTAGCGTCACATCTCCAATTATTTAAACATTTCAATGTTAAAAATACATTCGCAAACCGAATTTCCAATTCGTGACCTTAATCATAGCAACCGAGTGTTTTACCCTTACACCATACTCACATCGTAGTTACACGGCCGCTTAACGACTATTGATAATAACCGGAATACAAATCGACAAACACATACAGTGCCACCAAGCACACAAAAGCCCCGAGTAGGGAAGGCTGGCGCTAGCTCCGTTTGAAAATTACACTCCGTAGAAAAATTATAAAAATTCGTAGACGCCGGAAATTTAAAAATTTTATTTTAAAAATCCTTCGAGTTCTTTTACATATAACAATGTTTAAGTTACTAAACCACTACTTATTAAATAAATTCATTGTAACAAAAATAATAGTACATAAAGCAACTAAGAATGCAATACATTTTTTTATGATTACTGAAAGATTATATAAAATAAATATATTGGATTGCCTAATTATCAATTATCCTAAAGGCTAACACAAAAAATTTATAAACAATGGAAATAGACATTAAGTTTGCCAGAGCAAAGAAAAGCTGAAAGAGAAAAATGCTGACCCAAATACAGTATATTCTTCTTATACTTGCTTGTAATCCATTCTCGTTTTGTAATGTACCGACTACCAAAATTCCCAGTCATTTAAATGTATCTTTTGCAAAGACCTGGTCCATCATTTTCCTACTCCGTAATTAGAATGAATATATGTTTTTTATAGAAACGTTACCGGTTTTTGTTCACACTTAGTTCTCCGTCTTCTCCTATTTTCCTTAAATACCTAGAAAGCCATTCCACAATGTCACTCTTTTCTATGAGCAATTACCTTTTGTCACAGCATTTTTTATAATGAAACCGTATTTCGTTTAGATTCTTACTCAAAGTTTCTCGACGACCAGTATAGTTAACATTTTCATTCAATCTGTTTACTAATACGTTTAGCCTCGGTACTTTATGTTCCACAGTAAACATTTTATGAACCGTTTTTTGCAAAACTCCCAAATCTAAATTGTCGAGAACGATTTTCTTTGGGTCTTCCTTGAGTTTCTTCTTCTGGTGAGATGTTAAAGAAGTAATGCCTGGAAGAAGTAAGGACTAATTACCTGCATTAACTTTTTTAATGACAATGCTGAGAAATATAGTAATTTATTATACAAGACGATAAAGTTAAATTTTATCCACGAGTGAATCGTTTAACGTCGAGACGAAGTCGAGACGTTAATGATTCAAGAGTGGATAGAAATAACTTTATCGTCGTGTATAATACAATATTTTTTTCTATAGCAAGAACTTTAACAATTTCAAAAGAAAATAATGACAGTCAATCACATTTCAAATGTCAGTAGCTAGATTGGGTTGCTACGATAATACGAAACTTTCATGTTTAATTTAAACAAAAGTTAGAAAATTAAATTACTTTATCTATCCTTGATGTTAAAGTGCTACTTTATCTACCCTTGCTGTTAAAGTAAAACTTGACCTTTTGTTTTGAGTTGATAAAAGCACACTTTAACATGTGCTATAGAAAAAATGTTATTTTTTATGTATTACCTGCTGTAGGATACTCCTTACGAACTTTCTTTATCAGAAAGGTTGATTTTCCAGTTGCTGCGGCTGCTCGTTCTGTAGATTCCTCTACCGGAAATATCAACTTTCCAGAAGTCTTCTGTTCATCAAAACACGTTATAACATTTGCAATTAAATTTATTGTTTCTGAATTCACAAAAGATTTCTTGCTTTATAGCTCATTGTAATCCTATGTAAACGGAATTTAGTATTACGTAAATATATAACTGCAACTTAAGGTAGCATTTTAGAAAGCATTTAATACTTACGATTTGATGGTAAATAACCAAGCTGTCCAAATTTAAACTGCGAATGCGTAAACAATAACAAACAGAACTAACGAAGAAAAGCAATCCTAACAAAAATGAACAAAGAACAACAAAAATAATAAACAACATCACTAAAAAACCTGGAAATTAGAAAATTCTATCTGACGTAATAACAGCAATAGCGAAGTGACATTTGTGTTTTCTTTGAATGTACCTCTCCGCAAAGCTTGCTCTTTATTGGTTCTTTAGTTCCCCTTAAGGGAATTTTAGATTTAGTTCACCTATTTTCCGGGGTTTTTGTGTGCTTGGTGGTACTGTACAAAGACAGCTAATCTCGTTCAAAAGCTTTATGTTCTTTACATTAATATTCCATACGAACTGCCGCAGAAACCACCCTGAGAGGTTATGTCGTTCTCAGGAAAGAATGTTTAGTTCATCCTTCGGTAAACCTAATTTTACGACTTTCCTTTAACGCCAAAGGGGTTGCAGGCTTCACAAAAGCTTGTGATTGAGCGGTTGCGTCAAAAATTGCAAATTAGTAGAAATAGTTCAGAGGAGTAGTCGCGGCGGCCGAGAGTGCAGACGTGCAATAAAGTGCTGGCGATAGAATACCTGTTTTCAGGCTTTATCCCAGTTCATTACGCGTAATTTATAGTGCAGGACGGTAACAAGTTGTTGAACTGCGAAATGAAAGTCAATCAGTTAAATAGGCGACTAAATGACATATGAAATGGGAATCAGTGCCTAAATAAATCTAAAGTGTGCGAGCATGAACAAGGTTACCGCAAGTGTTTGCCTGGTCAATAGAGAAACAAGGTCAACGCAATTATATTTCCTATGGTCAACGCACCGTGCCGGCTGGTGCGCAATAGCTACTTTCTGGGGGTGGTCGAACGAAGGCGATAACAATAGGTGGCAGTGGTGTAATATAGGCAGTACGAGTAGACAATAAACACAAGTGCAGTGAGGGAGTGAAAAACCATAAAAAGACTAATGATTGAGGAGTGTACAAGGGTAAATAACGTCGGTAACAGAATAGAACCAAACAGTAAAAGGAAAAGACAGGAGAAAGAACCCAACGCAACGGAAGGAGAAGCAGAAGCCTGTAAGAGGAACAAAAAATCTGGTGTGATACACTCACACAACTTCCTTTTACAGTGATCTTATAATTAGTCAAAAATTTCATTTTTAATTTTTAAGCATTTGTCAAAAATTTTCAAAAATTACGAATTCTACAAAAACGGTACAAAATAGAGCGTTAGTTGAAGAGACAAATTTTCTCTAAAATCTTAAGCAGAATTCAAAAATGTAATAATATACCGGGTGTTCCATTTAAAATAGGAGTTAATAAAAAAAAACAAAAGAAACCCACTTTAGAAGTTTTCAACTGGAAAATCACCTATCTCACGTCAATGCACATTAAAAATGTAATAAAAATGTAAGGTTTGAAAAAAATCGTTAGAGCCGTTTTTGAAAAAATCGAAAAAAACTGAAAAATCACAAGAGTAAACACCTACTTCCGGTTATGCGATTTTCTTCAAAAGCTTGCTGTCTCATCTACATAGTACACAAAACTTATATATGAAGTTTCAACGCCATACCTCTTTTCGTTTTTGAGATATTCTGTTCACAGACAGACAGACACACAGACACACAGACAGACACACAGACACACAGACACACAGACAGACACACAGACAGACACACAGACCAATGAAAAAAAATATGTTTTTTGGGATCAGGGGACTCTAAAACGTGAAGATCTGTTGAAAACTCAATTTCGAATTTTTGGGGTGAATCCAATACTTCCTTTATCGTAAAAGGAAGTAAAAAGGGCAGAAATCAACATCAATTATAAGTAACGACCCAGAGAAACAAAGAGAAGAGGAAACACCGGGGACAGAAAATCTTAAGAAGTTAATAAAGGGATTATCTGCCCAGATACAAGAAATAAAAGGAGATACCAGCAGTACCAAAGTGGCTATAAATAGCATTGGTAAACAAATGAAAAAATATGGATAGGCAATAAGGAGCCTGAAAGAAGAGCTATTAAAGAATGAAGTTAAATGGGACACAGAAAGAACGGAACTGCGTAAAGAAGCAAACATAATGAAAAGAAAGCTAGAAAATCAGGAAAGGGCAAACAAGAAAAACAACATTATTATCAAGGGTATAGAATTTAACAAAGATAATACCAAGCAAAAAGTTAAAGATTTCTTCCTGCATGAAATAGGCATAAGAACGGCCATCGAAGATACATTTAAGGTAGGGAGACAGGAAGCTAAAGTGACTGTAGTTTTCCACATTTCGTACGAATCTCCTTTATAATCATCTATTTTCACTAGTAATATTCTATTTTACATTTTTTTATTATTTTATGTATGTTACTTCATTTCTATTTCTCTTAAAATGTTCTCACTCATCTCAATCTCGGGTGGTTGTAGCATTTTTAAATAGTCGATCTCTTTCCATCCTTATATTTCTTATATCCTTATTCCACCAACCCCGTGACATAGCATTTCTTTTCACTCACTTCTTTACTACAGGAGCATGTTTTCCTAACGTTATACACAAACCCTCTACAAATGTATCTGCCATAATATCCATATCTGTAATCCTACGATCCCAATCCAACTTATTTAGATCAAACTGAAATGTTATATCATTAAAGTTTTTGAATTGACTAAATCTTTTCCAATTACCTCTTTTTATGTCTAACTTGTCCTGAAGATCTACCGTTATCATTGAATGATCAGTAATTTTTGGTGTGAAAAGAACTCCAAATTGTAGTTCCTTATAATTTTCTATGATAAGATCAGGCATTGTACTACTATTGACTGTTACTCTTGTGAATTGATTCATAATTTGAAATAGACCGAACCGGTTGATTGTTTCCATTAATTTCTTTCTATTAACGGGGTGACCGCTATTTTTGTGGAAGAACTGGGTTAATAGTGGTTGCTCCAAGCTTGAGGGCAGCCTATATTGTTGACGGTCAGCAAGCAAAGACGGTCAGCAAGCAAAGACGGCCAGGAAGAACCTCGACCCAACTTTGGGCTCAGAAAAGAACAGGATGGTGATTGCAACTCAAAGCGACGATTGGTAATTTGGTGCGATGCTGATAATTTCTGGTATCAATCGAATCTTACAGTTCTACGATATCTCAACGTAGTGTGAACTGAATTTCAAGTTTTATTACACGTGAAACGTTTATATTTATGAAGTAACAAAACAGACGACTCCAGAAGGCCGAAAAGGAACGCTTCCACATGGCTCTTGCATCACACTCCCAATAAGGCTCAAAGATGCACAGTTAACTACACGACTATGCTAAAGTTCCGAATATTTAAGACCTGTTAGGGCAAGAAACTCAACGCATCCTCCTCTCAGCCGGTCTGTTGTTCATCAAGCTGGTTACAGAAAGAGAAAGAGGAAGACCCAAGATAAGATGGATAAATCAAGTGAAAGAAGACCGAAGATCCATAGACACAAACAACTGGAAACAGCAGGCAAAAGGCAGAAAACATTGGAAGGGGATAATTCATCAAGCCTCAGGCCTCAATGGCTTAGATACATATCGATCGGTCCATAATGAGATACAGACTATTTAGAAAAATTCTTTTGCTGGTTTTACTTTGGCACATCCTGCCGACGTATTACTTTCGGGAGCGACCATTTTAGTTCAGGCGGTATAGTGAAATTCCCAACAGTCACCCGCCGTGAATGCTCTTTTGTGGTTTGTTAGGGGGGCTATCGGTGAGTGTAACGTTGAGTTGTCGGAAAGTTATACAAATAGCCTTCGCCGCCATCTTAAAAAAAAGGTTGAACAAATTTTTATTCAAATATCACGGCGCCCATCGACGCTATCTTAATAATTGATACAGAGTTTGAAAGGGATAAAATTTGCTACAATGTATGTTCGATTAACTTTCTCCGTAGGACTAAGGGCCGGTTGCAGAAAGCAATGTTAAGTCTGGTGTTAGCTAACATCGCGTCAAAGTGAACAAAATCGCATCAAATTTTGTTTACTAATATATTAGTTACCATAAGCATTTGAGAATTGATTCGTTTTTGTTCACTTTGACGCGATGTTAGCTAACACCAGACTTAACATTGCTTTCTGCAACCGGCCCTAATAGTTTCGGTATTTATTACACGACAAAGTTATCAATGAATGCACAAGAAACGGTTTTCTGTATTTTTCTCAACATGTGTATCTTGTGTGAGGTAATTACTTATTATCGAATTTTTAGGGCGAGTGTGACTATCGGACTCATAGATATGGATTTCACACATATTTACATATTTACTGAACTGCATACATACATAAACGGTTCCTCTTCTACCGGCTACTGCCAGTGTTGAGATTAGGTTTGTCTATGCTACATTTCCTCAATTTTCTTCTTCCATAGTTTTCTGTCTCTTACCGTCCCATCCTTTTCCGGTAATTTGCTATTTCGTCATTCCATTTTCGCCTAGGTCTGCATCTTCCTTTCTTTCTTCGTCTTCCCATTTTCCACACTTTTTTCGCTGTCCTTGCTGTTGCCATTCTAACTATACGTTCAAACGATCTCATAGCATTAACCATGATTATATGTTCTACCTATTTTACCCATAGTCTTCTTATGTGTTCACTTTATCTAGTAATTTTAGTCTTGCTATTCTTCTAAGTATCTTCATTTTGATTACCTTTAGCTTTCTTCTCTGTTGTTTGCTCAAGGTCCAAATCTCTGAACCATATGTCAATGTTGGTATGTATAATGCATTATACATTATTATTTTTGTTATTGATATTTCTTTCTTATTTATTATCTGTTTATTTAGTACAAAATATAATTTGGTGGTACCTTTTATTTTTTCGTCCACTTTTGCTTTCATTTTACCATTCTCCGTTATTACGGCTCCTAGATATTTAAATTGCCGTACTGATTGTATTATATCTTGCTCTATCTTAATCTCAAGTATTCATTTGTTTTCTCGATATTGCCATTGTTTTCGTTTTGTCCATATTTATGCTTAATCCATACTTCAGAAGTTCTTCTTTCCAAATCAGTAGGTTATGTTGTAGCTCATTTTCTTTGTTAGCCAACAGGTAAAAGTAAACGGTTTATTGTTATTCTTTCCATCTGGTAGAATCCACATGTGGCGTCTTTTATCTTACTTTTATATTTTTTAATTATTTCATCCATCACTACTGTAAACAGATATCGGCTTAGAGTTCCAGCGTATGTTTCGAATGTTTGTGACGTATTTTTATTATCTCTTACATAATTAATAGTTGTATTGTGCATGTTTCTTATACATCTTCTTAAGTTTTTATTTACGTTTCGATTACCCATGATCTTCCATATGTCATTCCTTATTACTGAATCTAACTTATTAAATATATCAATGAAACAGGCATATATTGTTTTGTTAGCTTTTGTTGTTCTTTCAATTATCTGCTTAATCGTATGTAAGGCATCTCTTGTTCCTCTTCCCGATCTAAACCCATTCTGGTCGTCCTCCAAGGCTTGTTCTATTACATTTTTCAGGCGCTCAGTTAAAATGCTTTCGTAAAGTGTCATAATTACACTTAACAGCGAGTTGCCTCAATAGTTTTTACAATTCTTCCAGTCTTCTTCTTTAAACAGTGGTAGTATTATTGAAATTTTCCAATCACGGGGAATTTCACTTGTCTTTGCTATTTTATTCAACAACTAGTAAATCACCCGAGCTACGCTTATTTTCGCTAATTGCCCGATTTAATTACATTAAATATATTTAATTTTACTCTACTTTTTCGTCCTTTTTTGAAAGTAAAAACCGTCCTACGATCTAAGTCTAAAACTTAGCAAAACTTTAAGCTATCATACAATTTAATCGGTCCAGTATTTTCGAAGGAGGTGGCGAACAAACATACAAAGAAATACACCACCGATTTTATGGTATAGATTGTAAAAGGAACTTTTTGCCTGTAATTCCCATTGCCTTCATCATTTTAGGAATAATCCCGTCATGTCCTGGTACTTTACTGGTTCTTTGTTTCCTTATGGCCGTTTCTAGTTCTTCCATTGTTATGTTTAAGTTGCCTTTTCCATTTATACTTAGCACAGGTAATGTTGTTACTGTTGCATTGCCTTCTTCCTCATTATTACTGTCTAGCAGTGAGTTAAAATATTTTCTCCACCTCTCCATAATTTCTTCTTCTTGCGTTAGTAGATGTCCCTTTTTGTTCATAATATAGTTAATTTCGTTGCCTGTTTTCTTCTATTTGTCTCTTACGACTGTTACATGAATAGCCTGCTAGGGATCCCGAGCTAGACGGTCTAGGTGACATGAATTCTACTCGAAGAGCCTACAGGTCCTCCTGAGCAGAAATGGATTGGAAACCAGGTACGTAGAAATTCTCGAAAAGCTTACAAGGCCCTCCTGTGTGGTGACCGGTGAGAAAGGGGATCGGAAAAGTTCTCGAAAAGCCTATAAGGCCCTCTTGAGCGAAGACAGTTCACGTCGGTTTGTTGTAGCGGGGATTCTTGTATTAGGTGCGCGGAGGTGTCCCTGCGTTTCCTCGCGATGACGTCGCTTCTCGCTCTCGGCGCGGTGCTCCGGTTCATAACGTGGTGCAAGACAAGGGGGAACGCGCAAATTAATTTTTAATTTATAAAATCGCTTTCGCGCTGGGCTAAACGTTACAAGATAAGTAGGTACACATTTAATTGTTAAGTATTTTGAGATATAATTTGAAGTCGAAACTTTATACCTATGCTATACAAGCTTTACAAGGTCCTAATTAAATATACATCGTCTTTCTGCTCACGCAACTTTTCTTGTAGAAGCCATTCAGCGTGCTTTACCCTCCGTGTTTTCACAATAGCTGGAATGTGTATACTCTGGTTTTTAATGTATATACCAGTCTAAACATGTAATAAAGTTTGAATAAAAATATTTGGGCGAGTATTGTAGAAGGTATTAGAAAAGTGAGCATGGAACAATTCGCATGGATTGGTTGTCAAACCTAAATGGTTTGAATTGGAAACTCAGAAAGATGGAGGGAAAGTAGCATCGTCACTAATATAGTTATCCACTAAATAATCAGCCATTCTACCGTATGCTTCAGGAGAAGGTAAATCATTCATAAAATTATTTACAAAACATTCGCTAACTTTCAGGGGATGAAGGTAAGGTAATCCAAAAAGATGATAAAGCCACTTTGCATCTGACTGAGACTGTTTATAAATAGAAACCAATCCTAGTTGCTGGATTTTTTGCACCAACTCTGAGCTAAGTGAAAACGGCACCCAATGTAGTGGCGGATGGCCAAACGTGATTAACGGCGCTGTGAATAGATTGTTCAAAATCTAAAAGTATGCTACACGGAATTAAAGTGAAATTGAATAATTCCGATAACTTTTTTAAATTTTCAAACGTTTTGATATATGTTTAGATAAACTTGTTAGGAAGGAGGCAAAATATGAGTGGTATGTAATGACCATTACGTACGCAGTAAATAGTAAATATTTGAAAGAAGAATTTAGGGGCATAACTAAATGTGCCGTTCATGTAATAAGTGTCACCTTTTTACAAGCATTTTAAGTTGGAAACACAATCAAATGTATTTATATGATTTTCGGTATCGTTAAAAAAACATTATTCTCGATCAGTTTTTGGGTTCATCGTATTCAAGACTTCGTGGACTTCGGTTTATGTTGTGTCTAATTAAATCGATGTTCTTCGTGGTGATGTTCCTCTTGTATGTAAGGTGAGCGATTTCCGAATTGATTATCTTCGCTGGTCTTTCGCAAAAATCATCCGCAGTCTTTCTTTTACAGTTTACACGAATTGCTGATTGTTTGTCTGCTTAACTTCTGCACATCCCGATCATGATTGTGATTTAACTCGTGTCAAAGTACGATGTCATCTCCGCCTTTAAAGCAAAACAATGAAACTATTAATTAACTAGCGTTGTGCACCCAAATTGGGCGCTAAATAATTCATTTAACGCAATTGGTACAAGAGTGATCCATTTTGAGTGTCGAGTTAATTTTGAGGTTAACTATCAATAAAAAAATCCACATAAAAAAAGTCACTTATAAAAATTTGAAAACCCTGCTACTGGATTACTTGGGTCGCCCTGAGTCGATTGACATTAAAATCAGCCAATTCGGCCAACGGGTTCGCTCTCAAAGTGGCGCCAAGCAAGCAAACAAGCCAGCAAGCAATGAAAATTATTATGTCGGATTTAAAAAATAAAAAAGGTAAAGGAAATTTATGTCACACATGCAGGGTGATCCTATGCAAACAGATTTGACTTGCATGTAACGGTCTGACGAGAAATTTCTAAAAACTAAAATACAGGGCTAGGTATCGAAATTTAGAAAATTTGCTGACATTTTATATTTGTTACTGCAACTGTTTACAAAATTTTAATATTTTGCTCTGCACCTTTACGAACTATATACTTTACTTCTGCACTTCGTTAATATTAGAAAAAAAGAATGCTATCACACGAAGTAAAAGTGAAAAACCACACCCACAAGAAATCAGGTTGATATCAATAAAATAAAAGCGAAGGAGTCTGTGAAGGCTAATAATAACCTAAAATGGAGTGCAAAGAATTTTTTTTTCTAAAATCGGTTTCTCAGTTTTTAAAGATTTCTCGTGAGAAAAATTACATGTACATGGAACCTGTTTGCGAATAATTGAAGCGGTCGCCGGCTGAAGTACACAATATTTAGCAAATTTGCTAAATTTAAACCCTATTCCTCGAGTTTCAATCACCCTGTATGCTTATGTAGTTTTATTTACGGATTTGCATGTGTAGCGTATATCTGCGAGTAAAACTATGTACGAGTATGTGTGATGATAAGTTAAAACCCCTTTTACTAACGTGCACTGTAAATAATAATTTGCCCCTTGCAGGAGTACAGATACTTTGATTACTATATCGAGGGCTTAGAAATTACTAGATTCTAATATAAGGTGTGGTGTTTGCCGCCCACATAGTTACATTGGTTCTACTGTAAATCGAAAATTATTCAAAATAGCATGCTGGTTATTTTTTTCTCCACAAAATACTTATTTACACTATCTACGTTTTAAAAATGTACAATTGGAATCTTTATGGTGCGTGAAGCAATTAACCACCCTGTATATAGTGCATATTATATGTACTCAACGGAATATATTCGAATACGAAATGAAACTGAATTTCTCTATGGCATTTTGCTGGACAGCCTTTCACAGTGCAACACCACAATACTTTTTCACCTTTTAACACTGTACGTTTTTTAAACTTGTAATCATTTATAATCAGCATTTTGTGGCCACGCCGACTTACGATAAAATCTATTCTGTGTCCATCTCTACATCCGTAAATAAAACGACAGACACCTTCGAGAGGTGTTGTGGTTGTGCGAGCTCCGAATTGTTCCGGCGTAGCGTGGGTGCATCTTGAGTCCAGTTTCTGCTCCCGTAAGTAAGGGGTCGTCCCCTTCATCTCGACATTCGAGGATCTGTCCCGCAGAACGTAAGTGGCCCATTTTCGTCGTCAAGTTGTACGCGTCCTGACGCGTCGCACGTCGCCATTATGGCGGATACCCACTCATCACTATAACCGTCGAATATCGAATGTACCTGCCACCTAAGACTGCAGCCTGTCGCAACTCAACTGTACCAGGCTTCCCGACCGCCTACGTATTAAGGTATGTGTATTTGAACTGATTACCGTTGTGAACGCGAGTGTTCCTGTCCCGCGGGGAGCATTAAGTCCCGTGTGCGAGTTGTTTTGGAACGCCGCGAGCGAGCCCGTCACATATCTTGTGCCTACAGGCACTGTCGTCATATTTGCCCGCATTTCCAAATTACAGACTGTCTATTTTACAAGGGCTTGCATTACTGTATGTTGCATAAGGCTTCGCGCCCACATGCTGCGCATTCATTTCGAATTTTAGACTGTATCTTTGCACGGGCTTGCGCCTAGTGCTATCTTGTTTATTCTGTACATCTGTCGCTAGGTTTAGAACGTGCGCCAGCTGGTGTTTTCTTAGACATAATATATATATATAGGGCGACGCACTCTGCTGCCCCATTGTAACCCGTGATTCAATATATGACTTGTTAATTAAGGGAACTATTGTTTTGTTTCGACTTGTGCATGTTCTGTTTCAGATAAGCGCCCCTTCAGTGTAATGATTATTGTGCGACGGGACGAGGGAGCCTTGAGCGTACAGGTGGGTGAGACATCTGCGTAGTCGCGGCCGGATTGGCACCTAATTACAATCTTTGCATAAGGCAATCCCGAAATTGTTATTTGAGCTTGCAGCTCATGAGAATTCTTATCGATGGAGTATCTTGAATACTTCGCCCCCGTCTAACCGCCCAGGCCCGGTTATTCGGGTTAAGACAGGCTTGGTGGCGCCCTCTTTATTTTACCGTTATTTACCGACCCTCTGGCCGTTACCCTTAGATAATCTCGTTAAGAAACCGCCCAACTCCACTGAAAGTCTAGCCGGCCTATCTTGTTGCGGCATGGGTAGCGGCCTAGGAGAGATTTCGTCCCGATTTCGTCAGTTACGGCCCGCGCCGGCCGTTTCGTTATTGTATGAGCCGGTGCGGTGTCGTAAAGTCAGTTTAAGACCGTAACAAACTATTGTCAATATATCTCCCTAAATTGGTCAATATTGATCGTGAATAGACTTCTTTTGATTGTATTTTACATAATTCATTCTCAGAAGAGGTATATGTAACGTACTGGAGAAGTGGTTTTTCAACTTTCCATGATCAAAATCTTTTTTTTTTGGTTTCATGACCAGGTAAAAGGTTTAAAAGAAACAATGAAAATGATTATCTAAAACAAATTGTATTGATAGACAGCAACTAGTTGACTTTTTTTAGCGACAAAGTGTTAAAGCAACAACAAATTCTAGATTTATCTGTACAGAACTATTCTTAGTCGCTCTTTGGAATCGGAATTGTTCATCCTTGGCCAACTGCTGCAAAGTCCGAACTGCCAGGTAAGGAGCTGCGGTTGTGCCATAACTCACTGTGGTTAGCTGATACTCTTGGAGTGGTTCTGTTTGCGAGAACCTCCACACAATTTTCTGGAAGTGCTGATCATCCTCAGCTATCTGTATTTGTCTATACATCTTCTCAATGTCTGCTGTTAATGCAAACTCATATTTCCTCCATCTCAGAAGGATATCTGTTAAATCTTGCTGTAGTCTTGCCCCAGTGTACATCATTTGGTTCAGGCTTTTCCCATTTAATGACTTGGATGTAGCGTCAAAGACTACCCTTAATTTGGTTGTATCACTGTCCTCCTTTATGACAGCTTGGTGAGGAATGTAGTATCCTCCTCTCGGATCCTCATCTTGATCAATTTTCCTCATGTGATACAAGGAAATGTATTCCCTCATGAACTCTTTATATTCGGACTCCAATTTTCTGTTAGTCTTGAATCGTTTTTCCAATTGCAGCATTCTGGCAACTACTCTTCTTCTTGATTCGCCCAAATGACTGGGGTCCTCCTAGAATAGTATTTTTACCACATAGGTCCCATCTTGCTTCCGAAAATGGGATTCCTCGAACTGCTGTTAACAGTCTTGATCTCCCTTGATACCTCTTCTATTTTACAGAATTTTCTGAGTTGGTGATCTTCTAGGTTAGATACCATGCTCACCACTCTCATGTTTGGTTGTTTTGCTGCCTCTACTGCCCCAGATAAGATCCATCCTAATTCTGTCCTTTGCGCCATCATTCCTTGTCGTGGGTTCTTAACCCCTTCTAGGAGTATATCCTTGTATAGATCGGCTCCTATCAGGATATCTACTGGACCTGGCATGTTGTAAGTAGGATCGGCCAGTAGGCAGTGTTCCCATGCGTCCTTCTCCTTTTCCACGATCGTATTCCTTGGCAACGTTCCTGTCAATCTTGCCATTATAAGCAGATCCCCATACATTCGGAAGTTGCTGGAAAATCGTGGTCTCATTTCTACTTCAACCTTTCTTTTGGATTTCCCTGCTTCGCTTTTCCCTAGCCCTCTGATGTCTGCTTGGATTTTAATTCTTGGTAATGCCAATAGTTGTGCTGCTTCTTCAGTTATAAAAGATGCCTGTGATCCTGGATCGACCAAAGCTCTCAAAGTTCATGATGTTCTCCGGCTGCCTTTATTTTAAAAAATGCCGTGGCTAGCAGAACTTCCTTCTGGTTGGAATTTTTCGATTTTCTGCTAACTAGGCTGCTTACTTCTTCCACTGTTTGTCCGGAGGTGGAGGCCACTTGATACTTCCTAATTGGCTCCTGCTGAGGTTTTGCAACTACCTGTTGAGGACATCTTACCGGAGTTTTGCTCCATTCCTTACGCAGCATAGTATGGTACCATTTGTCGCAGTTTTGACATTTGTTTGAATTATAACATTTTTCATTTTCCTTGTGGACTAAACATCTCACACACAGCCGATGACGTCTGATGGTTTGGTATCGATCGTCACTGCTCATGGAAATGAATTTCGGGCACTGTGTGATCTTGTGGCTGTTGTTGCAGATCCGACATCTACTGATGCTTGCTTGATAACTCCTTACTGGCCATGGTTTTCTTGTTGATTCTGACATTTTAATTGGTTTTGCGATTTCTAGCTTCCTCTTGGCATCTTGAATTGCCTCCAGTGATTGGAATGTTTTTTCCAAAAACTTCAACAAGTTTTCCAGATCCTGGATCTCTTGAGAATTTGTCAGCAACTGTTCATATAACTTCTTCGTATCCTTGTCTAGCTTCTTTGCCAGCAGATGTGCTATCATTGGTCCCCACGACTCAGTATTCACGCCCATGTTAGATATGGCACGTAAACTTTCCAATGTGGTATCATGCAGCTGTTTTAGGCTGGCTGCTGATTCACAATTCAAGTTGGGTAGTTCCAATATGTTGTCTAAAAATTTAGAAAACAAAATTCTTTTGTTATTATACCTGCTTTTCAGTAGGTCCCATGCGGTTTCATAGTTAGCGTCCGATGCGTCGAAATGTTTTATTAATTTACTTGCCTCGCCTCTGAGGTAAGTTTTGAGGTACTGCATCTTCTCTGCATTGCCTAATGTGGCATTGTTGTGGATGAGTCGCCCAAAAATGTCGTGGAACGTGGTCCAGTTCTCATAATTTCCTTCAAACATCGGCATTGTGATTTTGGGCAATGGGATGGCCAGTTCTTCGCGTGCTCGTGATTGTTCACTTCTCGGGATGCTACTTATTTTGTTAAATATTTGAGCTATTACCTGGTTATAACGCTCTCGCATCTGATTGTAAACACCATCCGTGAAGTAATCCTCCGCAAATTCTTGCTCACATCCGAGGATTTCTGTATGCATTCTCGTAATATTCTCCCACTGGTCGGAAATCTTGTTGGTTTTATACTCATAGAACATTTTTGTCTGGACTTGTTCCAATGCTAACATTGCATCGTCAAGTACCTAGCTAAATAACTGCATTTCAATTTCTTGCTTCTTGAGTCTGCCTACTTGTTCGATGGGGTTTTCCTTTCTCTCGGTTTCTAAGCCGTTACTCTCCTCACTAGCTGGATTTAGCTTCTCCTGCCATTCGTGTATGTAATCTGTAGTTATTTGAAATCTTTCTTTCACCTGGCTGTAGAAATCCTTTTTTATGTATTCATGATCCGCTGGAAGTCGCTTCCGTAGTTCCATGTCACCGTTCTCGAATGCCTTCCACAATTCTTCTAATTCATCCTCTTTCTTGGCTAGGTACATCTGATTCTTTCTGTTTCCGGAATCCTTCTTCATATTTGTGAACAGTTGGCACATTTTGTCCGCCAGCTGTTTCTGCTCCTTTATAATTGACTCCATGTCGATGCGGCCTTTTTAATGGCTTTGGTACGAAAACTGGCTTAATAAGTAGTATCTTACCACTTTACGTATTTTCCAAGTTCTTAGCGGATCGATTGCCGCTGAAGATTCTTCTCGCTGCACGGCGGAAGCCCTTGGAAGTTACTAGCAGGACTTATGCTGCTATCACTAACTCTCGCCTTTTCCTTTGGCGGAATTCCTTTGATTGAGTCGTAGGACGTTTTCTCCTTAGCGACGCGACGGCTCAATTTGAACTTCTCCCTAATCTTTACACAGAAGAGTACATACCAATCTTGTTGCGAGTCCTCCAAATTTTCCTACGGATATGGCAAATCCGGTCCAGTTGCTTACTTGCCCAGAGCTTCGAATCTGTTCCGCATACCCAAGACTCTTGATTGTTGCACTAACTTCTTTCAGCCTCCAATTGGTTGGCTTGAGGATTTTTACCCAAAAAATCCAGTTTCCTCTTGTCCGGGGAATAGTTGGCTTGTAGGACCAATGTCTTCTCCAAATTCCGGCTTCTTCGTGATCGGGGAGTTGTTGGCTCGAAGGACCAATGTATAAGATGTGTCCCAAAATTACTTGGAACTTAGCACCTTTTATGTTTGTTGTAAAACCAGTTCAGTTTTATTCGACAGGAGTTGGAGTTTATTTTGTTGTTAAGAGATAGGGGGAAGTAGCTAGGCCTGACTACCTCGTTACAAACAATTTTAGCCTGTGTTTAACCCCATCAATGAATACACATTCGTAGTTGAACGTATATTAAATTCTACTACATATCACATAGCTTTTATACAATACATGTATGCCATATTTACTTCCTACTATAAATAATTACAATCATATGTGCGTAATATTAAACGCCAAGTTTGTTATCTTGACCCACTAGTTACAAAATTGCTGCGCTGTGCCTTTGATATGCGATATAATACACAATTAAAACCTGCAACGTCTGTTTTGAAATATAAGGAACTAGCGTTTGTTGCGTGTGTCGTTTACATTTAGTTGTTATCGCGACACAGAAACTTGACCCATATTTTATCTGGCGCAACTTATGCAGTTTTTTGTAGGCTAAATGCGTGCACTTCTGTATTTACTCTATTTCACTTTATTCACTAAATTCATGTTCAAAAATAGTTTGAACAAGAATTAAACGCAATTTGTCAATTAGAGATATAACATTTTCCGATTTAAATAATTAGATAATATAAAAAAGGTTTATTTTATCACGTTTTGTGTTTTTATTATATTAGTAATTAATTAATTGTTATTATGTATAGTATTATATTATTATTTTTGAATAATTTGAGTGGATCTCAAACTTTTCTTAAAACATTAAACTACTTTTTCTCCGAAGCTATTCTTTTAATGAGAACTACATTCTCTGAAAATATATGTATAACTATTAAAAACACCCTGTATGTATGAAACAATTTTAATCAATGGAAATAACCAATAGATGGATAGGAAACTAACTTATCCTATCAGGGTAAAGTAGTAATTTTAGCTACCAAATTAATTTTTAATTGTTGTAATTTTTGTATTTGTATCTTACTATAGAATAAGGTTTTGTGCCTATTATATATTATGTTATTTTATTTTAGTTTCTATACAATGCTGTTAAAATGATTTTTATTAGGTATGTTAATGATAATTATTATTTTACGGTACCTATTATAATAATAAAATAATGTTTTACTGTGATTATTGTAAAAATTTGTAAAAAAAGACCTATATCCGTAAAGGTACAGTTAGGAATTGTAAAAATATTATTTAACCATGTGGAAAAATAAATGTTTTGCTGCTACTTGTTTTATGTTAATTTTCTCTGACGTGGTAACAAAAATCTCTGAGTACCTCCAGAACTTGCTATTCCAGAGTATGGTTGATTTTATTGCCGCTTATCTTAATCTCTTTACCTCCCGCTGTCAACCTCTCATTAGTGACTTTCTCTTGGACTCTTAGACGTATGATGGGTTGCTTATTGCCGTTGCATTTTCGCAGCGAGAAACGATTTCATGAATCAGTGAAAAATAGCCTTAATTGCATATTAAGCGCGTTTATATAGGTGAAATTTCCTTAATATGGTGGTAAAAAAGAACCACCATCTAAACTTTCTCTGCAACAAACTACCAATCATGTTGGGAAAAACTCTAGGGCTTAATTGTAGTAGGTACTAAATACTCTCATTATACAAAGGAGTATATCTAAGCGGGTGGTTGGTGATGGATTCGCCTATCTCCAAAAGATGGCATTTGAATGACCTGCAATTAGCGGTGATGAGTTGGCCTGTTTATTTTATTGCATATTGGGATTAGTGATGAGCTCAACTGTACCCCTTTTCATCTGGGTCTATTTGAGACCTTACTTGACTTGCTGCTAGGCGTTAAGCTGTCTAAGATTAAAGATTAACTATAGTTGAGCCAAGGTACGAATGCGAGCGATGTAAACAAAGATTCTGACAGTTTTCGGTGCACGGTAAACCAGTTTCACACGGTGCGCATTTTACGTAAACTTCCGTCGCATGTTGCCGTAAAAGAAATTACGGCACAACAAAACAACGCTCATTCCTACTCTGGTGCAACAACGCGTATAAACGGTGTTCAACTTTCTCTTCGAAACGGCCAACCACAGAACGCCTTTCTATCACGTGATATTCACCGACCACGTGCGTTTGTTTACTTGGCTCGCCTTCCTATCTTGGCTGATGTATAGGCACGAATCTACCCAAAACTGGTATTTGATAATTTCGTAAATCCTTGTGTGTGTTTAATAATCTCCCACTATTTATACTAAAATTTTCTGGTACCGTGAGATCTCATTCTATTTCATATGCCTGAAAGAGGCAGTTTCAGCATTCGAACTAATTCTTTGGAGATTTCTGGGTCTTCTATGGATTTAGATAGCTGTTTCCCGTTTACATAATCATATGAATCGTTTTAGTATATTGTGTTACAAGGGCAAAAACGAACATTAGCAGCCCGATAGTATTAGCTGCCCGAGCGAGCCAAGCGTTTGACACACAACTGTTTTTCGTCTAGCGTTAAACAAAACAGAATAGGAAAAATATAAGAAAATATTTAATTTTATAAATGCAAACAAAATTTATTAAGAAACTTAAGTAGTAACACTTTTGTTGTTTGTTTTGATTCCAAACTTTGATTTAATCTGACATTTAATAAAAAATTATGTAAAACGTCCAAGTACGCAAATGAAAGTCAAAGGTGTGTAGATTGTGAAAAACTACAAAATGGTATTGTTATGAGTTTAGCGGCCCAAGGGATGATAAACATTACTTTCGGTAATATTTTTAGGGTTAATATGACTCATTTTCACATTTGGTAGGCGAAAAAAAGATGAATCTATTGTCAAACGGTCTCTTCTGAATCCTCTCTGATATTCACCAAGACCAGGCTGCATATATTCATTTAATTTATGCTTGATCTCACTTGCTAAAACTTTGCAGGTGACATCCAGCAGCATTATTCCCTTGTAGCTCCCGTAATGGGTTTATTCGATATCTTATACATGGGCGTAATTCTTGCTTTTGTCCGTTTTTGGGGTACTTCCTCGTTCATTGTATTGTAGTGTATTGATTCAGTTAGCTGATCCCCTCGACATTTGATCATTTCTATTTGATATGTTGTCCTTACCAGGTCTTCCGTTATTCTTATTTTTTCATTTCTTGATCTCTTCAACCGCATATTCCGCTATTCTTTCCTTTTGGTTGAGTTGGAGGTGTGCATCTACATCGCTTTCGCTTTATTTATTGACATTTAATAGTTTCAATAATATTCGGCTCATCTGTGTAGCACTTCTTCCGTTCCTTATCCTAGATTTGCATCTTTGTGTTGGCAATATCCTGTTTCGGTATCTTTACTTGTTGGTAAAATAATCTCATTAGTTTGTATTGTCTTTACCTTCCATCTCTTCAAGTTTTTTGTACAAAACTCTTTGCTCTAGCTTCTACTTCTAAATTTGTTTTGCTTTTCTTGCTCTTACCCTGTATTCGTTTGCGTATTCCTTTGATTGATTCATGGCTTAAACATTTTTGTTTTAATAAGTTTGAAAGATTTATAAGTCAAAAATAAAGTTATTTAAGATTTTTAGTTTGATAAATAAAACTCTTATTGCCGTAACATTTGTTTAATAATTAATAATGTATACAATTTTAAACGTTTCGCTAATTATGTTGGCTTCATCAGTAATACAAGGCAAAAAAGAAAAATTGACTAGTGATTAAAGTTTTAATTTACATAGTTGATATTTGTGGTTGAAGAATTGTTTATCAATAAATCTTTAATATTAAACATGTCGTAATATATCATTTTAACCACAAATATCAACCATGTAAATCAACTGTAATCACTCGTAAATTATTTTTTTTTGGCTTGCATTACTGATGAAGTCAACATATTTAGCGAAACGTTTAAAAATTGTATACATTATTAATTATTAAACAAATGTTACGACAATAAGATTTTTATTTATCAAACTAAAAATCGTAGATAACTTTAATTTTGACTTATAAATCTCCTTTTAAACTTATCAAAATTAAAAAAGTCAAAGATTTAAACTTACAATGTTTGTTTTAATTACTTTATTCTTTTTGGCAATACTTTTCCAGCATTCGTGACCTATCTGTTCAGATTGGAGCGTACCAAATTTAAATTTAATATTTACTCCAAATGTATACAGATCCTAAAAGGCGCACTTTTTAAATTAGTTGCTGTAGCTGGGACATTCTGTAGATGTTTCGTTATATCTATATATTTTATAGTTATTTTTTAATGGGTATCTCATCTCATAATATTTGTAATCATAATCTACGTAATTCGCTGATATGAACATTTTTAAAATTTTTAAATAAGAACAGACGTGCGATGTCTCTAGTAGTAAAAGTGTTAAGCTTTTGTCAATAAAATAATCACTAACCTGATTGTGGAGTTATCTGTTCGATAATCCAATTGACAAAAGAAGAAACGCGAGTATAAACAGTGGCTGTTGCTCCTAAACTGCAGCTGCCGCCGGATCCTACAATTCCTAGTTGGAACCAATTAGAGCGATAATCTTTGTAACTGCTCATAAGCGGCCCTCCGGAATCTCCCCCACAAGCATCGCTATCTCCGTTGGCAGCACAAAATTCAGTTCCATGAATTCCCTCTGTTTTTTGAATCTTTTCAAGACATTGATTGTTCGTCAACACATGTAACGTTGCTTTTAAAAGTACGTCTGATTGAGAACCTGTAAATGGCATTTCATTAACATTTATTTATAAAATAAATTTATTTCAAAATAGTAAGTGGAAAGGTACTGAAGTGGGTGTTATGACAATAACTAAGAAAGCAAGATGGGTGTGATTATGTTTTTTATGCAACATTCAAGGAATAGTTGTGAATAATTTAGTATTGTTGAAAAATGTTACATTTCTATGAATAATAAGGCCGTTACTATTGCTAAAGTTCTAGAATAGTTGCCTAAAAAGAGAAAAATATTAAAAGAAGATTTTGGAAACCCTATGTTTAAATTGTTCAAAAACATACGTTTTTCTGTTATTCCCCAACCAGCAACGACCACTTCTACCTCACTTGTTAAGGCAGGAAAATCGATAGCCGGTAGACAGATTGGGCGGACGTAATCTGAAAAATATATTTCCCCCTCAGTGTGCTTTCACATCGAAATTCATTTTTGAAAATCTAAACAGTTATTTTTGTATCAAGTACGTGTAATTGACGATGTTAGTGCACAGATAAAATTTTTTTACAGCTATAATGTACTATTGAAAGCTGATTGAAGTTATATTCACTTATAATACTGTGAATAGTCAAAGTTATGTCGACAATTTAACTGGTGTCATTGTCAATCAATGGCATTCTTTAATTTAAAAATAAGCTATCAATCGAACGATTATTATTTTAGTGGCAATATTTCGAGGAGCTTTTCAGCGAAACTTTTTTCTGTAACTATTTTCTAATGAAAAAGACCACTAGTTTTGTGAATTTATAATTTTAGTGTTAGGAGTATTTGTATTGACCATTTTCAATAATTTAAAAGTTAAATTGTCAAGACGAATAGGACTCTAGGTCAAAATATTGCCGACAATTTTTGCTCTTCAGATTGTCTCGTTTCTGTTGCTTTAGAAAATAACGACTCGTGCAAGCATTCGTCGTTATTTTCGTCGCCACAGAAACCGGTAGCTGAATCGCAAAAATTATTGTCGGCAATATTTTGACCTCTCGTCCTATTATTACTTAATATTTTTGCTGTGGTATTACGAATGTCCATTGCGCTTAGGTTCAATTAGGACGAGTGCGCTAGCACGAGTTCTAATCCTACGCGCAATGGACATGAGTACTGATACCACCGCAAAATATGTGGAAGACCACAAGTTCCTTGGCCCAAAATATGATTATTTAACTCAACTTACGTATATATACAAAGATGCTTAGTTTAGCCGCTAGAGGTCTTCAAAAATGATTAGCTTTTTAAAAATTTTTCAAGTCGAAAAATTTTTGATAAATATTATTCATTTTTTGGCCATGAGTTTGTACCAGTAAACTACGGCTTTTTGTAAAATCAACCCTAATTTCTAAAATTACAGGGTGTTTAAAAACCTTGTAACAATAAATTATCCATCCATATTTTTGTAACCCCCTATATAATCACTACCAATGTATTTTTTCTGAATAGTTACTATAATTTAGAAACTATTTTCTCTTTTACAAAATTTTAGTTGGGTAAACGGTTTAACCACAAAAAAATATTTTCTAAATCTCTACAAGCCTGAATCAGTAATTGTAACTTAACACTAAGCTTGTAAGAAGTTAGAAAATATTTTTTGTGGCTAAACCGTTCACCCAACTAAAACTTTGCAAGAGAGGAAATAGCTTCTAAATTAAAGTAACCATTCAGAAAATCAATTGGTAGAGATTATACAGGGGGTTAAAAAGTTTAAAAAAGTTAATCATCTCTCAAGCCCTCTAGCGGTTAAACTAAGCAACTTTGTATATAGGTAAGTTGAGTTGAATCATTATATTTTCGGCCAAGAAACTTGTGGTCTTCCGTTGTACACATATTTTCCGGACACCCTGTATATAAATCAAAAAATGGTTATAGATAACGTTCATTTAGAATAAAAAACGATATAGAAGAAACTACAAATTACTGCATTACCACCGTTCAATAAGCTGCTTGGAACGCAACTCCACTACGTAAAATTTAAGAACGTCGGATAAAAGAACTAGCGGCAGAAACAAGGAGAGCAATAGCTAAATGGCCACGTAACAGACACCCAGCAGACAACAATAACTACGCGTATAATCGACTTGCTCTAATAAATTAAAATCAAAGTTGAGAGAGGTCAGCATAGAAACATTTGTCAATTATACAGAGTGTTAATTAAGTACGTAGACAAACTTTAAGGGGAGATTTCTTGGTCAATTCTATGATAAAAAGTGCATACAAACATGGGGCCTAAACGGCTTCGTTTTCAAAATACAGGGTGTTGAAGTAAAAAAAAATATTTTTTTAAATTTTGTAAACGGCTGGAAGTATTTTAATGAAACTTGGTGTATGATAGTATTTCATAAAGTGGCATTGTTTGGTGAAAATAAATTTAATTTATTTCCACCAGTGGCGTGCATCGAGGTCACCTCAGTTACCTTATTTTAGAAAAATCTGGTACGCCCCTGTTTGTTAGCCAAAAGTTTTGTAGCTATTGTAAGATTGTTTGTTATTAAATAATATTTTTTTAAAACTTCTTTAAGCTGTATTTTGAAAACGAAGCCCTTTAGATCACATTAAAGTCCAATGAACGAAATTGTTGTTACAGATTTCTCCGTTTTTCTCGAAAAAGGTTGTTTCTATCAAAAAAATAAAAGATACATCTTTTGTATAGTTTCAATGGATGGAGCTAAAAAATTTGTCGTATTGAATGAAAAATAGTGGCTTACCAGATTTTTCTAAAATAAGGTAACTGAGGTGGTCCCGTTGCACGCCACTGGTGGAAATAAATTAAATTTATTTTCACCAAACAATGCCAGTTTATGAAATACTATCATACAACAAGTTTCATTAGAATAGCTCTAGACGTTTTCCAGATTTTTGGAAAAGGATTTATTTTTGTTTACACTTCAACACCCTGTATCTCGAAAACGAAGCCGTTTAGGTCCCATGTTAGTATGAACTTTCTGTCTTAGAATTGATTAAGGAATCACCCCTTAAAGTTTGTCTACGTACTTAATTAACACCCTGTATACTAAATCTATCAAATAAAGATTACTCTATCTGAAAAACCACAAAAGGATTGAAACGTTCGATACCTAGCATTTCTCCAATTCGCACACTCGATGGCAGCTGGACAAGGTCAGATAGTGAGAAAGCAGAAGTGTTTGCTCAGCACCTTGCTAAAGTTTTCTAACCGCACACAAGCACAGTAAATAGAGAGGTTGAAGCATTTTTGGCAGCACCGTTTCAGCTATCGCTACCGATTATAAGTTTCAAAACAAATGGGATCAAAACCGAAACATAACATTTAAATAACTAGAAAGCTATCGAATATGATTTAATCGATGGCAAAATTGTAACAAAATTCCCGTATCTGGATTACGATTCACAAACCTGACATTTAATTCAATTTTAACCGAGCTCTGTAGGCTAGTGGTTAGGACGTCTACTTAGCGTTCGGAAGGTCGTTGGATCCATTCCCGCGGCCGTCTGCTCTAATTCAGGTTTTTAGGTGGTTTTCTTGAGTCAACAGAGTACCTTCTCTGAGGCGAATGACGGGCAGTACTTCTCTACCTATCCTGGCGTTTCTTCAATTCTCCACCCCTCCTTTCTCTCAACCATCCTATAATTCCCGTTCTTGGCTGAAGAGAGACACAAGTCCCTATAGCAGCCCGCTCCCACTTGTGAGAATTGAAATTACCTTGAACCTTTTCTTTCGATATTAGAACGTTCTTACGGGCCTACTCAACTGAGGTTTGCGATGCGCACATTAGTTTAATATTAAAAGCCGGGAAACCCCTACAGAAGTAACAACCTATCCTATCCAGTAGTGCCAAAACTCTTGGAAAAACTAGTATTTAGAAGAATGTTAGGAAATAACCCACTAGAAGAATGCCTATAAAACCTTCAGTTAGGTTTCAGACGCTGCCACTCGATTATCCAACGGTGTCAACGGCTTACAAGTTTTATTAAAAGGCCGCCGAAACGACTTTTTAAAAAACGTTTATTTTTATTTTACAATGAAATATAACATTGGAAGCACACAGCTAGCCGCCGGACAATTTCTTACATCTAGCTATGATACGAACACAATGGAACTTATCGACTGACTGGAGCTTAACTTAGAAGTGCAAGCTACTTGTATATATACTATGCCTAATCAGCTAAGATAAGCGTTATCTCTAAAAGGGAGCGTGAGACAGGAAGCCACGTGCTTTCAAGGTTGCAGACTTGCAGTTCATATAAAGAAGCTATTATTGTTCAAGGTTTCAAGCTTGCAGTTTTACACAAGGGGCCTATTGTCTATTCATAATATAACTCGTCCGCCGATAAAATGTTCAATAGCGGTATTCAAATATGCCTCTATTGAACTTACAAAAAAGAAAAGAAAATTAAACTTATGCATTTACGTTATCTGGTTCAAAATCTTTATTTAGAAATCTAATAAGTTTAATCTTCATTATGTTTCTATTATAATACAAATACAATATAAAAATTATTAACATAAGAATAGTACACAGAGTAAATATAATTGCAGACACACTTAAATTATCAGATTTAATATAATTAACAGGTTTTAACAAATTTTCATATTTATTAAGCTTAATTCGGTCCTCAACCAATTTCTGGGTGTCAACAGGTATCAAGTCAATCTTTGAAACATTTATGTGGTTTGATTCAGGAATTATTAAGCGGTCAATGTTTGAAATTTTTAAATTAACAATTTCATTTGAGGTTCTTTTTGCGGTGAATAACATGTGTTTTTGATTTATTGAAACAAGACAGTCTGAACTGAGGTGTAAGAGGTTAGTGCCAGATATTCCTTTTCTAAAATTCTGATTTTTACATTTGACGTCCAATATTGCTTCAGATGGGGAAGATATTAACCATGTCGCAGGATTTATTTGTGATATTTTGATCTCTGTTAAATTGAATAAATAAGGGATACATGTTTTATTTTTATTAAATGACAGAAGTTGTGTTTCGCACAATTTGTCGTTGGGGATTTCAAAGTAGTTATTTTGATTACAAAAGTATGTGTCTAAAGTTATAAGTTTACAATGATTTATTTCAACGGGAATGCTGTTTTTAACGTTGAATAATAAAGTACTATATGTAGGTATAATCATACGAAATTGATAATTTTGGATAAAAATCGGAAATGGTATTAATTGTATCATTTGATAATCGTTAGTTTTGGAAGTAAGAGGTATTTCGAATATAAATGTAATTCTGTTTTTAACTTGGTAAACTTTTGTAATGATAATTGACTCGTATAAATGTAAATACTGTAACTCTGCAGGATATGGAATAGTTAAAGCTTTTTCTGATATGCTATTGAGATACGTCGAAATTTCATTTAGATTTTCAATTAAATCGTCATTATCAATTAATGACATATGCATCTGCTGATTTTGGGCAAAAGTTAATGCATTTTCTAGTTCCAAACAAGTGTTAATAAGTAGTTGTAAAAATTGAATTGCTTCTAGCAAGACTGTTTTTAAGGAGTATGTAGCGAGATTTTTGCCTAATTCCTCATTTTGTAAAATTATTTTATTTATATTTCTGTTTAATAATTCTTGACTCTTTGCTATATCATTGACTACTGAGATGGTATCATTTAAAATTTTAGTTTGTTCTAATATAACGTCATTTTGAATTTTATTGCTTTCCTGTAATTTAGTAATCATAGATTCATATCTGACTCCATCGTTGGCGTCGAGGTTGCCGGTTAAAAATTTGAAGGCGGATCCAAGTTCGTCGAAAAGACCTCTCTTATTAATTTTGTGTTTAACATCAGGAAATAATTGACTTAAGAGTTTATCTGCTTTTTCAAGATATTGTTTTAATATTATGAGTAAATTGTTATGATTGATAATAATATCGTCAATCCTTTTAAATTTTGTATATTCAATAACGTAACTTTTATTTTCAAGTAATGGTATTACTTTCATTAAATTAGTTCTAAGTGTGTCATAATTAACAAATATAGGGGTATAATCTATATTTCTAATAAGCGTCCATTCGCTTTGTTTAAGCACTACGTTTCCTAAGTTTAAGGGATATAATCCGGGATTATCTTTTAAATTCTTAATAATAATGTCGCTCTGTATAACTGGTGATTGAGTCAGCAGGGTACAGGCGATGAAAAGGGTAGTAATCCTGAAAAAGGGGAGAGCAATAATTCCTTTTAGTCAGGGTGTTTTATATTTCCCTTTTTTTTAAATTAGATTTAATTTTGAATTTCAACTTTACTTCTGAAATTTGTTTTAACAAATATTTTTTCATTTAATTGGAATGTTTAATTTTTCCAAATTGGTTTTAATTTTAAATTTTATCTTTACTTCTGAAATTTAATTTAATAAATACTTTTTCGTTTAATTGAAATGTTTGATTTTTCTGAATTGGTTTTAATTTTAAATTTAATCTTTACTTCTGAGATTTGTTTTAATAAATACTTTTTCGTTTAATTGAAATGTTTGATTTTTCTGAATTTGAATTTAATTTTAAATTGTTGTAAAGGTTTTTCTTTGTTTTAATTTAGCAATATCAATTATAAAGGTATGTTGCTGTGAACATTTAGTTTTAACGCGAGAAATATTGTGATTACTAAAATTGTAAATACATTATTATGCTGGTCTTGTTTGTTTGTTAAGTATAATTTCTATTCGAGTTTTTCTGATTTAAATAATTTTAGTCTTAAGTTTTTTCTTAAGATATTATTTTTTTTAAAAATACTTTTGATACTTGAAGTTACTGATTTATTTATTAAAATTTATTTGCAATACTTAAAGTTTTTCAAAAATTCAGGGGTGTGTACAATCTTATTTCTTTCTTTAAACACACGGTTAAAAATTTAGTTATTTTGGCAACATTTTTAATAAATGTTCTTTAATAGACTATTTGGTTAAAAATGATTTTATTTCGATTTTTAAGTGCTGGGAAATTTTGATTATTGAATTTTTAGATGAATCTGATTTTATTCCTTCTAAAGTAGTAGGTAGCTATATAATCTAAATATTTTACAAATTTATGTTTGAATTACTAAATCTTATGAGTTGACTTTTATTGTCAGTTTCGTAACGGATGAAGGTATTTCGGGAGAGTAAAATACATCTCTGTGTTGAAAACATAAATTAGTCAAAAGAGTTTTTTTTTCTTCGTTTGAATGGTCTAATCTTAAACTGTTTTTTAAATTGTTATTTAAAATAATTATCTAAAATACTTTTAATGTTTGGAGTTTTTATATTAAAGTTGTTAAATCTGGTAGACTGATTTTTGTTGAGTTCATAATTTTTATTTTTATAAGATTAAGGATTATAAATATTAATTTCTTGTATTTCATTTAAAGTATTAATTACGCTTGTTTTAAATTGATTATTGTATGATTTCAATTGCTGAAGGCATGACTAATTTTTCATTAAATTTTAATTTTGGGGTTACTTTAGTTACATTTTTTTTATGCTGATAAATTATACGAAAAGTTCTGTACACAGGGTTAACTGTAGGTTTTGTTGAGAAAAATAAAAATCTTAATTTTTTAGGTTTGGAAAAATTACATTAGTTTAAATTTTTTTTTGTTTAGTTTTTACGGGTTGTAATAAAATGGTATCGTAGCTCTTTCTGTCTGAATATGCATCCATTTATAGTCTATTCGTGCGGATAATTTTGAAAGTAAATCGGATCCAATAAGTCCTATATAGTCTTGGTTAAAATTATATAAATAACATGTATGTGTTCCGTTTTCAAAAAAGACTGGGGATTGGTAAATCTGCAATTAAGTTATGTTGAGAAATTCCATGAGATGTAACTATCTCGAATTCTGTTTCATAAATATAATTTGGAAAATGTTGTTGTACAAATTCTGGAGAAATTATTGTTTGTGAGCTACCTGTATCAATTAAAAGTTTATCGCCGGTGGCGGGATTATAATATAAGGAAGATCTGATTTTGAATTTATATTAAAAGTTAAAATATGCTTTTCCGAGGCTCTTAATGAAAATTTACAGTATCGTTTGGATCTGGAAATTCATAATAATCTGATGTAATGTCCAAGTCTTGGGGTTCATTTTGAAAATATAGGTTTGATTGGTTGTATTCTGGATTTTCTTGAGAATTTTTGAATGAATTTTCAATGAAATTTTTATTTTCTTCAGGAGAGTTTTCGAATAAATTTTCTGTTAGATTTTCATGATCAACAGGGGAATTTTCTTGTTGAACATTACTATGATAAAATAGTTGATTAAAATTTCTATTAACGTTTTGAGAGTTTGCTCGATATTTATTAGGGAAATTTGTTTGTTGAGTAGCTGGTCTTTTTATAGTGCTAAAGTCCATAGGTTCTGGTTTATTTGTTGGTGAAAAATTTGGTTTTGGTGCAAATGCATTAAAGCTTGAATTTTGAGTTATTCTAGAATTATTAGGATTATTAAAATTTGTTGGACTTTTAAAATAGTTGGGATTTTGATTAAAATTACTTCGATTTTGTTGAAATGGTCTTTGCATAAAATTTGGGTTATTAAATTTAGGTTTCATATCAACCTTTCTTGTTTGAATATTGGAAGTTAAATTTGATTTATTTAATTTCTGATTTTGAAAATTATTTTGATTTTGAGAATATCTGATATCAATTTCTTCTTTTACTATGCTTAAGGCTTGTTCTAGTGAAGTTGGGTTTCTACTTCTTACGAAGGTTCCTAAATTTTCATTTAGTCCACTTGTAAAAGTGCGAAGTGCTAAGTCTTTGTTAGCCTTTAATTTATGAGTGATAATGTCTTTTGATTCTTGACTCAGAGAAACTTTTGAATTATAAATAGCCAAATGGGTTCTAACTTTATTGAAAAATTCTATGGGAGAGTCTTTATTCTGTTTTAATTTAGTTAAATCAATTAAAAGATTCAATTCTGACCTTTGGTAGCCAAAATTTTCAATTAAGACATTTTTTAAGTCTTTCCAAGTATCATACTCGTAACCTGTAATTACTTCTAACGCTTGACCTTTTAATTTATTCCTTATCGAATTTAAAATTACTTGGTTGATATAATCGTTTAAATTTTTTGTGCAAAATTTAGTTGCAATGATTTCTGCGGATCTGATAAATTCCGAAAGAGTGGCTTGATTACCATCATATGTGGGAATTTCATTTAGTAAAGCTACATTAAAATGTGGGGGAAACAATGATGCGTTTTGTTCAACCATATTTGTTGTAACAACCCAAAATTATTTAAAAATAAAATTCTAGGGATTGAATTCCTTGGTGAGCGTGATCGATCTCGTGACATAAAATTTTTACAATTGTTTCAAAATATAATTTTTTATCTAATACTTCAAGATAATGGTGATCTAAACATTAAAATTTTATAGACAAAAATTAATTTTACTTTATTTGTTTCACTTGATTTTTAATTTTGTTTTATGTTAGTAAACAATTTATATGACTAGGGGATGCTTAACAGGGGGTAGGAGCCCTACGCGCAAGAACGCAAGCACAAATGCAAATTAAGCACACCTAGTATGTGCAGCAATTGGTCTGGCTTACTACGTTCTGCCTAATATTATAAATAAATATTAGAACTATGTTAGTATAAGTTAAAGTTTGTTTGAGATTAATTAGCTTTATAGATCAGGCGAACGCTTTAATAATTATTACTTTTGAAAATTATATTACGTTACTTTGTTGCCTTTAAAATTAATTATTTTGCTTTTTCTTTAAAACTTGAAAATTATTACTTAGGCGAACGCTTTAATAGTCGTTACTTTGTTGCCTTTAAAATATACCTTTGCTTTTTCTCTAAAGCTTGAAAATTATTATTTTTAAAATATACCTTTGCTTTTTCTCTAAAGCTTGAAAATTATTATAAAAATATGCACTTACATTGTGCGTTAAAATTGACGAACGGCGTGCGATCAAGCTACGTCCTGTTGTCTTCAAAAAGGATGCGTCGATCCTGTTGATGTCGGCTGGCCTGCAAACAGCTAGGTCCTGAAGTCCGACTTTGGATAGTCTGCTTTGCGCTAGAGCGTTATCCAAAAGTTGTCCTGGGGTCGTCGTTGTTGACGTTGCCAAACCAGAGACTGATCCCAATGATCAAGTGGTCCCAATGACCAGATGGTTCCAATAACCACGGAGGAGCAGGAGCTGGGTCGACGGGCGCTTCTCACGATCGGGCGATGTTTGTCCCTGTTGGAGATGTCCGAAGATCCGCTGGGTGGTAGGTTTCGATTTGCGGCAAAGAGCTGAACCTCAAGGAAAGTTGCTGGTCGACTCGATGTTTGTAGTTTTCCAGGTTTTCCTCCACAAATCCGAACGACTGCGCCAGTTTTATTAAAAGGCCGCCGAAACGACTTTTTAAAAAACGTTTATTTTTATTTTACAATGAAATATAACATTGGAAGCACACAGCTAGCCGCCGGACAATTTCTTACATCTAGCTATGATACGAACACAATGGAACTTATCGACTGACTGGAGCTTAACTTAGAAGTGCAAGCTACTTGTATATATACTATGCCTAATCAGCTAAGATAAGCGTTATCTCTAAAAGGGAGCGTGAGACAGGAAGCCACGTGCGTTCAAGGTTGCAGACTTGCAGTTCATATAAAGAAGCTATTATTGTTCAAGGTTGCAAGCTTGCAGTTTTACACAAGGGGCCTATTGTCTATTCATAATATAACTTACAGACTTTATATAAGTACCTATAAGGCGCCTGTTTACATCAATAACGTGGAAATATTACATTCTAAAGAAGTTCGTTACCTGAGATTACATCTAGATAACAAATTATCATGGAAATCACATATTACAAAGAAAAGAGAAGAAATGAACTTGAAAATAAAAAGATCAGCTAGTTAATTGGAAGAAAATATTTCCACATTATGGAAAGTAAACTTCTTCAAATAAATTTCAGCTCTAGATTGCTGTAGCTTCATTTTAATTATATGGAGCCACAGCACTCTAGAGCTGACATTTATTTGATAACTCCATGTATAAAGTTACAATAAAGTCGATTTGAACGTACGGATTGGAATTACGGGGTGGTTGTCATTCGTTGAATTTGAAGATTATTCAGATTTTTCAGTCTAAAGTCTAAAAAACCACCAAACACTACATGCTGACCTAAAAATCTAAGTCGTAACAGAAGAGATTCATCAACGTGCGGAAAAACACTATAACCGTCTGATAGTACATCCAAACTCACCAAGAGTTCTAAAATTAAACGTTTTCATTTGAAGTTTCTTGTAAAATTGGAAAAGAGTGTCATCGAATGTCCGTATGTTAATAACTGAAGCATATTTGTAGCGTACCTAAGTGTTTGAATGGCATACTTGGGTGTGGTTTAGTTAAATTAGAGAAGATGTAAAAGATTATGGCTGGGGTGTCCATAAGCACATTAAGAACAAATAAATATGCGAAAAAAATTAATGAAATGAATAAATTCTAAGACTGAGTATGAGAATTATAGCCGAAATAGTGAACATTAACAGATAATGAGTTAGAAAAAATCTACATCAAGGACTGAACTGACAAAAGTGTGCGCTAAGGTTGTTCCAAGACTTCTCCCACACGAACAAAACAAAAATCATCAAAAAATGTATTTTAACATTTGTATTTTCCAATACGACCCTGAAACTAAAAAACAATCAATGCATTGGAAGACACCAGCATCAGCAAGAATAAAAAATCTGTAAAGGACTTTACTCAGAACTTCTCTCGTAAGTGACCGTTGTGACACTAAATAATTTTAAAACTCAAATTAAGCTAAAGGTAAAAATATTTTAACGTTCCTAATAAATTACATGAATTTTCAAATAAAAAAACATTACCGGTGGCCGAATTTGAAGGGCAGGCGGTTGTGTATGCAATTCCAACGTTTAGAGGGATATTGCAAGGGAACGGACTATCGCTACATGCGCTACGAAGCACTTTTGAAGTCCGTGCATCCCGAGTACCTTAAATAGAACTCATTTTTCGTTGACACCTTTTTCTGCTAATAAATGAAGGACTTGAAGTCTTCCCCACGAATTGATTTGTTTTTTAAAAACGGTTGACAAGATTTAATGTGTGTACGTGACTAGTTTCGACAAATTGTCATCATCAGACGTAAAAATTGTTAACAAAGGCTAAGAGATAGCTTAGATTATGGTTAAAAGTAACATTTGGTGCCTGAGGGGCAAGTTACAATTTTAAACCTATGGAAAAATTTCTTTCCGTAGGCATGTAACAACATCATGAATGAAAAACAGCTAGGCAATGTGACCCAGACTCTAGGAGAACCATTACAAAATTATTATATTAAACATGGTGGGGAAGAAAATTATGCAAAAATACAGATTAGAGTTGAAATTTAAATTTACATTTCCCTTTTGAGGGCGATGAACATTTATTAAATTTACATTTTCCTTTTGAGGGCGATAAACATTGATTGAATAAATGTTCATCGCCCTCAAAAGGGAAATGTAAATTTAAATTTCAACTCTAATCTGTATCTTTGCATAATTTTCTTTCCCACCATGTTTAATATAATAATTTTGTAATGGTTCTCCTAGAGTCTGGGTCACATTGCCTAGCTGTTTTTCATTCATGATGTTGTTACATGCCTACGGAAAGAAATTTTTCCATAGGTTTAAAATTGTAACTTGCCCCTCAGGCACCAAATGTTACTTTTAACCATAATTTAAGCTATCTCTTAGCCTTTGTTAACAATTTTTACGTCTGATGATGACAATTTGTCGAAACTAGTCACGTACACACATTAAATCTTGTCAACCGTTTTTAAAAAACAAATAAATTCGTGGGGAAGACTTCAAGTCCTTCATTTATTATTAAAACTCAACCCCACTTTAAGCAGCTATGGATCAACTACGATTTACCTTTTTCTGCTTTACAGCATTTACACTGTACCTGTTGGGTTCAGTTTTTGTCAAGGATAAAGCATAAACTATGTGCAAGTTGTTACTTTTATCTGTATCTCAGTTATAACAAAAATAAAAATGTTACCCGTGATGGGACTCAAAATTCAGCGTCTTCAATTCGTTGCTTCTTTTTTTCTCATACAACATTTATCCTGTATCTATTGGGTTCCATTTTTGGCAAGAATAAAACCTGCGCTATGTACAAATTATTACTTCTAAGTTCTTCTAAGTTACAGCAAAAATAAATAACATTTTATTATTTGAAGATGCTCACTCTGTATATATTTGTCTGAAATTTTCTCGGTTTCATGCCAGGTATGCAAAATATCGTCTTTCTCTAACAAACAGTTTTTGAGTTATACCACCAACAGGCAGACTGACGGGCGGATGAACGGGCAGACAAACAGGCAGAATTGAGAAAACCTGTTTTTCGTTATCTAGGCAGCCTGAAACATAAAGATCTGAAGAAATCTCGCAGTAGCATTATCAAAGTTTAAGGCAATGCTGATTGCCTTTTTACTTCCCTCGTCTAGACGACGTCCGTCCGTCGATCTGTCTGTCTGTCTATCTGATGGTGGTATAACTCAAAAACTATTTGTTGGAGGAATGTGATGTTTTGCATGCATATTATATGGCTAGTTGGCATGCAATTTTGGAGAAATATAAACAGGGTAAGCACTTTAAAAAATTACATGTTGATTAGCTTTGCTTTACCTGAGAAATAGATACTAGTAATCATCTGCACATAGCTCAGGGAGTATTAATGGTGGAAATGTAACCTAACAGATACAGTATAAAAACCACAAATAGGAAAGAATAGTATAGTGCTTTATAACGCATCAGAAACACGCCTGTGGTTCAGTTATCCTAGCGGCTGACAAGAAAATGACTCGAAATATTTGCCTCGGAACGCGGAGTTCAAATTCCAGCGGGCTACATTTTTTATTTGCAAATAGTTCAAATTTGAACGAGGGAACTTCCGTGTAAACCCCTTGACAGATTTTTTATATTAATGGTGTGATATTACCAGAGTGGGTACCAGAAGAACAGGCAGCTAACAAACACTACATATTACAAACACGTTCTGATCACACACAGAGTCTGTCAGGAGAAAGACGCCGGAGGAATGGTTTTAGTCTATACCAATAGGCTCACGGTGAAGCAGTTTTTGACTCAAAAAGGAATCACAGTGCTCGATCGTTCACCCTACTCGCCCGGCCTAACTCTTGCTGACTTTCTCTTTCCAAAAGTTGAAAGTATGCCAAAGGGGACTCATTTTGAAAAGGTTGATTCAGTAAAAAAACGAGACTCTTACTGAAGGCGCTATCGGAAAAGGGGCTACAACACTGCTTTAAGCAATGGAGATTGCAAACAACGGTGTGTATAAGCAGGAGGATAGTATAACATTGAAGGGGATAAAAGCTAAAATATGGTTCTGACCAATTAAAGCACTATCAGCGCATCACTCTCAATATAAATTTGCTGTCATACCTCGTATATCATGTAATTTGTGAATATTATTTCATTTGAGAAAACGTATGTTTGCTAATAGTAATTTACGATACAAATGCGTAGTCACGAGTGGGGCAGAGTTAAAACGCGAGTGAGCGAGCGTCTTAAGCCCTGCGAGTGGCTATAGATGCTTTACGCATGTGTATCGTACAATATTTTATCTACGATAGAATCTAGAAAACAAGGTAAATATATATTTTTTAAAATGTCAATTAGGGTTACAAACAAACGGTCGTAATTTTGCGTGGTTAAAAATTTTAAAACACGTTGCTACTGACGACGTAAACTAATGAAAACATGTTATTAAGCAGTCATTTTACTAACTTAAAACTTGTAAATAAAAGCGAATTTTACACACTGTCGTAGATAAAATACATTAAAAAGCTTTTTAAAAATTTAAAAATCGTATGGTTAAGACACATTTGTTTAGCGTTTAGGCCCCACTTAGGTCACGGGTTATAAACTGTATAATCCTAAACTGAAAATCCATGCTGTGGTCTTAAATTACAAATTTGAAAACTAAAAAGTCTTACCAGTAAAATCTACAGGGGTCTTCAGTCGAAGAAGGGCAATATCATTTCGCTTTGTTTTGGGACTGTAGAGCTCATGCAATATTATTTCATCTACCGTTGCGTTGATAACTTTATCTGCATATTCGATTTTGGCAGTGCACCTAGAAGTTTTGCATTGTCCTACAGGAAAAGGATCAGGATCAGAAGTTATGTTCCAGTCACCCAGTAGCACGCGTATACTGAAAGCAAACAATTTATAGATCCATGATGCAGCAGAGTAAAGACTTACGATTCTGCAGTCTGGTCAATCACACAGTGCGCTGCAGTTAAAACGAATTTTTCAGTTATTAACGATCCTCCACAATTAACTCCACCATACGTTGTAGTGTTCGTAGCTACGTATAGCAAAGCAGCCACCCAAGGGTATTCTCCGATTTCGGTTTTGTCACCGTTGTAGATCTGATTTAAGTTGCGTGATTGGCCACATTGTGTTCTCTCTGGAAAGTCTCGGGCAGTGTAATACTTTAAAACTGTGATTGTGGCACTGGAAGTACAGCACACCAGTGCTTTATAGTTTTTATCTGCACCACAAATGCCATGTCGACTAAAAGCTGGGCAATCGTCTTCATATGTACATATTCCCTTCGGATGGTTTGGGCATGCTGCACCAGGATCTGAGATAATTAAAAATATTAGAAAGTAAGAAGCAGTTTTTCAACCAACGCAGTTTTTTTACAATATAAAGTAGGTCTTTAAAAACATATGATGACAAGTTAAATAAATTACGCGATAAGTTACGAGTACTTAACTGTTATTCTCTGAATGTAATTTTTTTGGCAGTGGTCTATTATGATATGTTTTATTGGAATTTTTCCACTGTCTAGGGTGTATATCACACGACGTTTAGGGAGTTTGTGATCTACTCCCGTCTTCAGGTGGTCCTGGTTAGTCCTGAGAAGGATTGATATTGTACATCTTTATACGTAAAGTCGTGGCTCCCCCGGGGTTTGAATTCGGGACCTCTGATATACACCCTAGACAGTGGAAAAAGTCCAATAAAACATATCATATATAATAAAGATTGACCAACGTTCTACAAAATTTACCTTTAAAAAT